>VWZY01009128.1:233661-260649 GCA_013399075.1 Chloroceryle aenea
CCCGCCCCCCCCCCCCCCCCCCCCCAAGCACTTCAAAATACTCATGCAATACCAAATCATAAGACAATTATGCTCCTGGACTGTTACAGGAATGCTAAATCCTCTGAGAAGCGAATGAGTCTCTCATGGGAAATACTTAAGAGCATTACAAGAAGAAAATGTGGGACACTTAAAGCAACAGGAATTTTTTATTAATCCTTAACATGATTTAATGGATACACAGCTCTTCCTTCCTTGGAAGCTGGTAAGTGGCCCACTGAGGTTAACTAAATTAGACTTCATGACAGACAAACCAAAGCTTTTCTTTACTTCTTTTCTGAAAATCAAAAAAAAAACCAAAAAACTTTCCCACTAATTCAGCTTACTATTTTCCTGACTGGTCTGTTCATTCTGAAGCAGAGTCTTACTTATGCCTTCCTCCAGCTATCATTTCTCACTCTTCCTCTCCAGCCTTCCTCTCATCCTTCTGCTGCTGAGCAGAACCTGCCACAGTAGCACACTCACAAGCAGTGCTAATGCTTGCTCTGTCCATGTTATTCCAGGACTTAGCGCAAGTCTCCAATTCCTGGAAAAATTATATTCTTAAAAAGTCTCCTTAAAAATGTGGAAATGTACTTTAATCACTTCTGACAGATGGTGAGAGTCTCTTAATAGCAGAAGTAATTGCTGGATGTGAGGCCACTGAAACAAACTATCCTACAGCTGCAAACTTGATCCACTAAAATTCAGTTAAGGACTGTCAAACTAGCTTTTATTAACACTGTCAGACCAGCAGGTTAGAAAGCAAGTGCACAAGTGCTCAGTGTCTCCTCCTGAACTTTCCTAACTACTTCTGGCACATCTTTAACTGTAAATTTCAAAGACTTCCAAAAATACACCACATGATACACAGCTGCCCACTGGCAGTGGCATCTCTGGCTGGGAAGGCTGCTTTTCACTGTGCTACAGGCACAGGGCTACAGCTGTGACCCTGAACTGTCTTGCAGGGCAGCTCTGACATCTGGGCAAGAAGTCAAGAGATCTCAGCCCTGACATGGGCAGTGGCACCGCAGAGCATCTCTGGAAATCCTGCCCTGTCACAGCAGCCAGTGGGAAGCCATGCTGCTTTCACAGGGACATGGAGAGTGGTCCAGAAAGGTCAGATTTACCCAAACACTCACTACCCCAGGAAAATCCACTTCCCTGTTCAGATATGGGTAATATGTAAAAGTGTGAGAAGCACAAGATCAAACCAGCCTTGGGAAGAATGATCATTACAGTTGCTGTAGCAATATTTCACAAAACTTTACATTTAATTTTGGAAAGTAATAATTGAGAGAGGCAGGGGAGAAAATGACATGAAATGCAACTGAAGATTAGAAGGATTTATTTCTCATGCCTTATTTTCAGTTCTGATATCTAATCCACATTGTAAAGTGATAGTACAGTCATGCTTTCCTGCAAATCTCACAGATTGTGATGACATTTCTGTAGCTTAATCAATGGCTTTCCCACAAAGAGCCTCTGATATGCTTAATATTGCACAATGTTCTCATCCAGGTTTTTTGACTTTTATGCAAAAACTCTTCACAATAGGTAATTAAAAATGGTGCTAAAATCCAAGGGTAAATTCTAATGCTTCCAATGAAAATATAAGCATTTTGGATTTTATTTCATACTTGTTCTAATGCTTCTTCAATTTTTTTCATACCTTTAAGGAAGTGATAAAGCTAAATGGGTTCAAAAGGTACAGCCTATATTCATTTACCCTACTTAAAGAGCAGCAGCATGAAATTAATTAAACATCATTAATTAAATGCCATTCCCTACTGCATACCTAAACACTTGTGCATTTTAAACCTTCCTACTGCATGGCACACAGACATTTAACCATAGAGAAAGCAAATGAACGAACCAGAAATTCTTCTTATTTTGCATATATCATATAACTGATTTTACAGTCCTTTGAAGCCTATGCAAAAGTGCCTTCAGGCATCTTATGCACCTAAAATGAAAAACAAAAATCAACTAATCCATATGCATTTAATTTATTTTGTTAATTTGATTTACCTGGGTCCTATTTTACAAGGATATATTTGCTAGAAAAATAATATCTTTAGCTTTATTGAAAACACAGGCTTTTCGTGAGCACGGTGGTTGAGACTTTTTCATTTTCTATTGTTCTTTAACAAAAGCCCATTCACTCCCCCAAACCGCTTGATTTTCTCCACCCTTTTTAACACCAGCTCAAAGCTGAACTGTGGTTCAGCTAAACTTTTCTTAACAGAGTCCTCAGCAGTGCAACTTTTTTTGTTACATAGTAAACAACAGGCATAAGGAGATGATTTTACAGGCATATTGCACAACATCCATAAAGATTTCACTGATGAACTACATTTTCATCTCCTTTCCATCACTGTCTTCTTTCAGGGCATGCAAAGAGGATGAATAAATGCAGAGTCTGTTTCCTGTGGAATACACCTTGATGCTGTAAGAGGGGTCAAGGAGGCAACAGATATTCAAGTTTTGTAATAAGGAGTACTGGCACTGGTGATAATTATCTGAGTAAACAATATTACACCAAGCCTGAGGCTCACACCAAACTTCAGACCTAAATATCCTTGGTGGTTAAGTACAAGGATGTTCAGAGCACAAGTCTATAGGGCCAAGACAAACTCCTGCTTTTGAAGGAAACTCTCATCTGAAGTGATGTACCCATACACAGGAAAAAGTATATAGAGAAAGGGCAGCAAGTCTCTCTGATGAACAAATCTGATGAAATCTCCTTTCACTGGAATATTCCAACACTGGTAACAATACTGATAGTATCAGTCAGTTTCTCATGGAGTGGGAAACAAATAACTGTTTCCTACATCATGAAGACCCTAATCCAGTATTACAACACCCTATCTGGATCTCTCTGCTTGTCTGCATATACCAACCACAGCAGAGTGCCTTCACACCTAAAAAAAGAGTCACAAAGTGCTGTGGGGAGAAGTGGAGAGAGAAATCTGTGAGATGAAAGCAGCCTAATGCAGTATCATTGCCTGCTTTTACCAGCAACCCAACTTAGTACATGTCTCCCCTATTACACCTGCCAAGGTAATCCTGTCTCAGGCATCAGTAGGGAAATTACTTAGTGACCTTCAGGTTTATGAGTTCAGGTATCATTTCCTTTTGTAGGTAAACCCTGAGATTTCCATCTCTAGTGTGAATAGCAAAATCTAGGATGAATTAGACTGAAAACCTCTGTAATGATATACTCTCTAATTCACACTTCTATCCTCCTGCACATGTGGTCTTTAAAGGGCAAGAACAGGCATGTGCCTCGATATATTAAAAAGCTGAGAGTGCAGCCCTACACATTTGTACAGCTGGTGAGTCAATAGAAAAATGACAAGCTTCAGGAAACAGTGTGCACATAAGCATGTAAATAGAGTTGTCCAAAGTCTTGGCTCTCTTACTTTACTAGTACTGTGCCACTGGCATTATGTTAGTGTGCCTATGGCCTTGGCTCACTGTATTTTTATTATTTAAAATCTAATATCTTAATATACAATTAGGAAGATGATGCATATTCACTGGCTTGAAGGGAGTTAGTCTGGATTTGCACACATTAAACTACCATTAGAAAAATGGAAGTGTATGCACCTGCAAGAAATAAATTTAAAATGCACCGAATTGTATTTAGCATTATTTTGAACTCTACACGGAGGAATCCCATCACAGAACAGCCTTGTAGCACCCTGAGATTATTCATGGAAAAATTAAGTCCTTTCCTAAAGTCTTCAATATTAGTAATATGAGGGAAAACTGGCACGAGTTTGGAATGTTTTAAGTATTCAAGAAACTAAAGAGACCAAATTATGAAGGAAGATTGGGAAAACATGAACAAACAACCAAAGCAACAAACAGGGCCAAAAAATTATTGTAAAGCAATGTAACAACAGTTTTGTGTGAGTGCTCTGTGCTCAGATGGGATAGGATTAGGATGGTGCACAAAAGTATAATTCACTGCTACAAGGAGTTGCAAAATAGAAAACAAAGGCTCCTAGTCAGAAAATAATTCTTTCTGAAATAACAGCTCAGAATAATGTTTCTGTGCTTAGGACATTCATTACTAAACAAGTAAAGCACTACACAAATGTGTTGGAGCAAGCACTTTTACACTAAAATGAAGTGGATTAGAGGAGTTAAAGATATCTAATATTTCTGATTTTCATGATTCCTACATTTATAACACATGCCTTTTCACTAGGACTGGATTTAAATATTGTTTTGGTCTATTTCTTAAGATAGAGGTCTCACATTGACAATTTGTGCCTCTGAGTATATGTGTGCACACACAAAGGCATAGAAAGTGTGTGTACACATGTACATATTAGGAAGAGAAAGTATTTAGATATCTTTCTTACTTGAGGCAAAAATTATCTTGAATAGATATCTATGCTGTTGCTTGAGGGAATGAGACACAAAAGCTCCAAGAAAGAAGCAAAGTTAATGAAACAGTCAAATTCTCTGCTGGCTTAATTTCATTAGAGGTAAATGCAGCTGCTCCCACATGCATAGCTGAGAAGTTTACTTAAATAACGAAGACAGAAGAGGGAGTGAGCCTAAATGTGTGCTTTCAGATTATATTTTTCACTGTCAGCACAAATTTTAATTGAAATAAAGGGCAATTTTTATTAATTACGCACTTCAGAAATGGCTTATAAGAACATATTGACCTGCATTTCATTTTTTAAATTAGTATATTCAGGATTGTTCTAATATTTGTATTGACTGCAAAGTATGCCTTATATCAAAGCTATATTTTTTATGTTTTATTTTTTACTGCTTTCACCTTGCCTCTTATTTTACCTCATTTTTTCCCTTTTCTTCTGTAAAAATAATTTATAAAAAAAAAATTTCACAGTCTTTATCATTTTAGAGTTGCTTTTGGTGTAGCAGTTTCCTTCAAGTCATAAAGGAAATTGTTCTTACAGAGCACCAAACAACAACTGAATTAACCTTATCAAAGTTTTAAAAGAGCTTAGCTCCATTACAGAACAAAGACATCCCTGTATGACTGTATGGGGATCACTAGCATATGGAAATGACAGATTTGTGCATTCATAACAGCAAGAACTTAAAGCCTCCAAGAACAGGAATATCTTCTGGCAATATACACTAATTTAACTCGGTTATGGAATCTGTGAGCCAGCCTAAAGCCAGGCCAAAGTGTTAGTAGCCTTCCAAAATCAGATGTTTCCCAACATCCAGCCTTGGAGATACAACACAACAGCTAATCTGTTAGGTCTAATCTGTGCAGAAGACAGACAAAGAGAAGAATTTGTGGCCTGGCAGCTAATGTACCCTATCAGTAGGCTACATGAATCATCTAGTGGTTGTGAAGAATGGAACAGTGGCTGGGCACAGCTCTGGTCTACCACCATCCCAAAGGCTGCTCCTAATGGACAATTTATCTGTTTTACAGAACCACTAGTTACTGTAAAAAAAGTTGTGATTATGAAAACAAGAAACTGCATCTAGGACTCAGATCCAATCTATTGTTCTTTATGCTTCTCAGTCCAGATCATTATACATTATTTTTTTGTGTGTAGTGGCAGAACTTAAAGAGAGGAGTGAAAAGTACACTTCTTTTATTTTTTTATGTCTCATTCACAAGTTATTTAAGAAATATGGGCTGGAATTGGAACTTCTGCCTCATTACTTCCAAATTAAGTTGGAAATTAAAACTTTTTTTTCGCTCTTTATTATATACAATGCAGAAAATAAATTAATTTCTGGTCAGTTCTTTTAATGTAAATGAGGCAAACATTTATCTTCAGGCAATGACCCTTGGTGTGAATTCCAGTGTGATGGAGGTACCTCCCTGTAGATCTGAATAAGACGACTAAATACCAAGTCCTATCCCTGTCCTCAAAGATTATCTTGTAGTTCTTCCAGGTAATGTTTAAAGAAGCATGATGATTTTTGGCAGCATTTCTTTATCTAACAGGGTTGCTTCAGCTGCCAGTCTATGATGCCTAACTCTCCCCATGGGCTCAAGAGCAAGCAGAGTCACCCAACACAGGCTTTGAATTCCACTCCAGGAGTCAGTTACATAATGTTTGTGTCAGACATTCCAGAAAAGTATTCCTTTGTTGTATTTGCCCTCACTTTGTAATATTGTCTGCATGCAGTCTCCATCTATTATGGTTTACATGCCAGCATATAACATACGGCAAGTAGTATCATTCATTGGTAGATTGTCCGTGGAAGTTCATTGAATATATATTAATAAAAACGTTTCAGGTATGAATATTAGACACCTTTGCACATGATTGTGCTATTGCTTGTTAGCCATTATACAGTTTGCTAGTGCATAGAGAACAGCTTAAGTTCTCAAATCACAGCTCATCAGTTACCACAAGTATCTGTCACTCAACTGTAATGATCCATCCTTTATCCTAGGGCTAGCAAGGCTTGGGAAAGTGTTTGACTATGAGGATGCCTGGGTGAGAATTTAATATTGTTATAGGAATCTAATCCGATCTATCCAGACATAATATGTATTGTTGCTTTTAAGTTCAGCTACTAGTGCATCTACCTAAGAATCTTTGAACACATATTCTTTTTCCAGTTCTTAATTCTTGCTCTAAGATAAATATAGGCATATTTTTGTGTATTTAATAAGAGATATGTGTGCTTCCAGTGGATGCTTAAGTGCATATAAAAAGCCATGGTATGTGGCTACCAGGCTTACATGGCATGTAAACTAGTCTGTGAAAATTGACTGTATTCCTATGCAGTGGTTAAGGCACAAAGCAACCATGGGAACCTTACTCTAGCCTTTATTTTTTTGGCGTTAGAAAAAGAAATCCTAATTCTTTATTTGTCAGATTACTATCTGTTACAGTTTGAACTTTCCTTAAGCTTTACTCTCCTAATGAAGTTTAATCTGCCTCTGGCTTGAAGCAAAAGAGCATTGTGTGTTCATGTGTAGGCAGTGTGAAATGAATGTGGTTTTGCAGAAAAAGTAAGTCTTCTAAATGTTGGGGGCTAAAATCAATGGAAACTTAAAGCCAGCCTACTGCCCTTGTTTTTTCCAGCTGTCAAATTTTACTCTAATAAAGCAGATAGTATTTCTTTACAGCCCTATTAGTTTTTCCTATGCAAACTGACAATACCATTCACTGTTCTGTGGATGCAATCTCCATAATTTATGCTATTCTGCTGTGAGAAATACTCAGGACACTTATGTGTAGAAAAAGGAACCTTTCAGCAATATTTTCAGAGGCCCAAACATCTCTCCTACTTTGTTTTACTTTTTAACTTGGACAGAGGACTGGATACAGAAGGGAGCAAATGTGAGTCAAATTGGAGGAGACAGTAAGTGTGAAGAATTGTCAGGGCAATGGACATTTTAGCCTGGTGAAATGGTATGCTGTCTCTTAACAAGCTATGACACAAATAACAATAGATTTTATAGAAAGAGAAGGACATTAAAGAGATCAGCTCTATGAAATCCTTCTGTAATTATACTGTTTGAAAGGCAGCTAAATTGGGCATGGGGGAAGGGTGCAGAAAGCAAGAACTCCTTTGCTACATGAGAAGATCTGTGATTTCTCACAGGATCTACATCTATTAAACTTGTTTCTACACAGAAAATTGTCAACTTTCTGACCCATGGTTTTGCAATGTGTGGAAATTTACTACATGTGGTGTTGTACTGTTAAATATTCAGCAGGTCTCTCTATTAACAGGAGTCAATATCAGGGTAGGAAGAAAAACTTTGCAGTTGTAGAAATTTGAATTTGTATTTGTAGAGAATACAGTTCCCCTAAGTACTTATATGGTTCTCACAACTCAGGTATTTGCAAGTCTCAGAGTCATTAATAAATGTTATTTTTCCAATACCTCTGTGAATAAAGAAGCAGCATTAGCACAAATAAACACGTATGTACAAGCAGTATTAAAAAGTTTTCAAACATTTCTAGGTATCTCATGTATCTTATGAAACTGCCTGAGACTGTTTTATTGAAAACACTCTGTATCTGGCATTTTGTTATTTTCATTTTGAAAAATCTTTATTTGATTTTTAATCTGCACAATCAAACTCAAACTGGCAAGGCAGGAATTTGGGTTTTACTTTTTCCCTTTCTCTAAGGATGCTGGGAGAAAGGGACCTACTCTCAGTCTGCTTTGGGAGAATCTTATTATTATTATAAGGCAACTTTAAACATTTAGGTATGAGACAAATTTAATTGACTGGTGGAGAGACAGTAATGAACTATTGCTTCCCATCCACCCCCATATCATTCCCACTGACTAACACATGCATTAGAATGCTCTGCTGAAAAAGAGAGTATTTTGGTTTTGATTCCTCCTTCTTTTCTGAACTTTAGTGCAATATTATCTCAATTAGGACAATTAAATATTCTCAAATGTGAAAATATTAACTCACTGTATGAGACAGTACAATTACAGGGAAGGTCTGTTTATTTAACCTTTGTCTGAACTTGTAAATTATCAATTTCTTTTTGTGGTAGTTGCTTGACATGCCTCATTTCAGTTGCTGCCAGTTGTCATAAGATGTCATAGTACACAATGTTTAATTTTGCTTCCACCAGACAAACCTCAACAAAAAGCTTGGGGTGCAGTTGTGTGGAGTAGTGGCTAAAGAGAAAAGAAGGAAAGAACAAACCTGCAAAACAACTCTTGTCTCTATAAATATTACAAAGTGGCAGTTACTGGCATGGGCAGTGAAGAAAGGACAGTGACAAACATGTACCCTTTTCATCATTGCTGAGGGAGCTGTCAGGTCTGTCCTGAGATCTGTAAAGGCAGCCCTGTTAATGCATCCCCATTTCCATGGGCTCTGAAACCTCTGAACTGGATAAACATTTCATGCTGAAGTTAGGATATAAGAAAAAATTGTAAAAACATATAAACTGATTCTAGTATTTTTTGTGTTCATTCCAACTTTCATTACAAAATTGAATACTCTCTTACAGTAAATAATTATTGAACACTGTCATGTATCACCGTGTTCTCAAATATACACCTTCTTTTAGGGTGAAGAGTGATTACATGCAGTTTTCTAACTGAAATAGCAAACCTATTGGAAAATATAATCATGTTCCAAAGTTCACTAACATCTTTGGACTTCAGAAGGATTTATGCTTTGTTTTAGTTCTCCCTTCCCCTGCCGAAATGAGATTTCTTTTTACTTGTTTCCTTCTGTTTTGCCAAAACCTAATGGAAACATGTAAGGCAGAGAAAGATTGCTGCAATTCACGTTACATGCTATGGATAAACCTTTGCAGACCATTTTGAAATTAAAATGCATCTGTTCAAAGAGTATGGAGACGCAGACATGAATGCAGATTTTTTTTTTAAGTTTTGTAACATAAGGTTTTGTAACAAAATGTTCTATAACACAGTCTAATTTGTGCACAACATCCATAAAACTGAACTTGGAATAAAAGCTGGAAGAAACAGCCTTTCCATGTCCTTTCATTCCTTAGGAGTTTTCTTTGGTTTTGACATTTTTTCTTGCTTCCTTTGGAAGGCCAATTCTATCCAGAATGCCCTGGTTGTCCTGCAGGAGCAGTTTTAAACTGTTGCAATCCTAACATAACTGTAAAATAACCCCACAAAACCAAACATAATAAAAAAACCTTGCAAGATTTACTCCTGCATCCTGGATCACTGTTGCATGTCCCTAGCTAGTAAAAACTACACTGACAGATTATGAACTCTTCCCTGTGCTAAATACTAGTGTAGAATTCCTGTCAGGTAGGATATGTACATGGAAATAGACAGTCTTAGTTCAGTGTCACAATTTACATTAACTGTAGTATACAAGCAGAGCAGCACTCAATCTGTTATTCCCTTTACCTTGCTTTCAGCCTCTTATTTTCATGTGCAGGAGGAGAGAAGGCAGAGAAGGTGTGGCAGCTGGGCAAACAAAGGCAGCATATTTTGCTATGAACTCTGACCCTCAAATCCTAAGAAATACTTGTGGAAAAGAACAATTGCTTTATCAAAGAACAATCATGTTGGTACTTTCTATCAATAAAGAAACTATCAAAGGATTTTTTTTTTCCTAATTTAATTTAGAAAAAAAAGAGTTTTATTTGTTCTTCAAAAATATATTCATCTCATCTAGTATTTCTTATCATTGGCACTTATTATAGTATATAACAGCTGCTGAGAGCCTTCAATCACAGAGGTTTTGAAGGCTGATGGAAGCATCAAGCTAATATTTTCAGAGGCTCTGGGATCTGAACTCATGTCCTCTGGATTAAGGCAGATAAAATGAAAATTAATACCTCTTTACAGACAAAATCCATCTATCCTTTAACACACAGAGAATGAATTTGTCTGCACAAAGTAGAGTCTAAAGAAGTGAAATGATTTTTTTTTTTTCTATTTTATTATTCATACACAAGCTATTTTGGTCCGATTTTGGTATTACCAAAATGAGACAATGTTTTGGCTTCCCCGCAGTGACAAGAATTAATACTCAAAATGTAAATTAATAGGGAACTGTAATGGATACACAGGGTTTGCCTTTTAAACTGCCTGTATGAATTGAGTTATGGGCAGGAATCAAAAGGTATCCTCAGGAAGTTACAGAAAAACTCAAAAAAAATGACTGGCAGGCCACTTCCTCATGATAACATGATACCCAGTGTCAAGAAATACTCAAACACTTCCATGGGATACAACACTCACATTTGTTCACACTCTCCAGAAAAGAAACAAAGAAACAAGTACCTCAATAGTTGTCTCTAACCCCACTGGACCCAATGCATTCCTCCTTTTTCCTGCACAGCTGGACACTGAAACAATTTAATAGTCATTATGTACATACACAGACAGATAAATGGTCCTGATTTTGCTCTTACTCAATTTTCAAGTGGCTGACTGATGAACTATTGCAGTATGAATGGAGTCAGACAATTCATATGAGATGTGGAGATGAGCTCGGAGATGGGTGAAGAGATGGTGAGCAGTTACTGAAGTGAGCAGCTCACCATCAGAATGGAAGATCACTTTCCAAGACTAAAAATAAGCGAAAAACCCAAAGTTTTTGGAGCACAAGTTATACAAGGAGAGATAAGGGAACTGGATTTGTTCAGTCTGAAGAAGCAAAGGAAAAGGGAAAATCTACCTCTATGTACAATGTCCTGCTGGGAGGTTACTGATACACTGACATTAAAGGGTGGGATTTCCACCCCCGGCAGATATTCAAGACTGAAGTGGACATGTCTCAGAGCAACCTGATCTAATCAGACCTGCTTGTGCAGGATGTTGGCTGAAGGCCAAATATTGTGGTTTTTTTTAAACATCAGTAAGAGACTATTACAGCCTTTCAGAGAGGTAAAAGGAAGTTGCCCTAAGTCTGTACAGCCTAACAGCCAATATGATTCTAATGACTTTTTCAAATATTCAAAATAATACAGTATCAATCACATGACTGAAAAGAATAAGCTCAGAAGCACATATCATATCACTAGATTTCTGTATGCTGGTTGTGCATGTATTTATGTGTGTGGGCGTGCAATCTTGCACATCTATCACTAAACAACAAAGGTCAAACTTATAAGCTCAGTCACTGAAAAGAAAAAAAATGCTATAGCTTGGGCAAATTGAGGGTGATATGCATATGAAACAGGATGTGGCCAGGTAGTTTAGAATTTTTTACTGTGGGCTTTGCCATTTTAATATAATTTTTAAAAACCTTAATTGCTATACATCTGCCATACATCAGATAACTGAAAAGTTGTCCAGAAGTAGACAAATACACCTCCACAAACACAGTATGTACTGTAGAAGTCTGTTTTATCTGTTCTATGTAATATTATACATATGTACAGATAAAACTTTGAAAATAAAATAGAACCAGATGTCACAGTAAATGAAGATTTAATATCTGTTCTGAGACCGAGTGTATTCTGTGAAATTTGGTCAGAAATGTCGCTTATTTATTTTAAACTTAGTTTTAATTTGGAATTAAAGGAGATTAATAGAATTAAAAAATAAATAAGTAATTTCTGCACCTATACAGAACATAACATTTAGCTATGTTCTGCACACTCCATCATAATGTGTAGTGATTTACCTGTATTGTGAATAAGCTCAGTTTAATAACAAGAGAACAATCTCTTTTTCTTAAAGAAGAGAACAAAGGAAATTATGTGCAGAAAATACAGGTAGAATAATATGATATCATTTTCATATCATTTTATGTATTGCTGCATATCTAGGATTTTTGTCACTCCTTTTTTTTTATATTTTACTTTGCAGCTACAGACAGATCCACTTTTCCCTTCCACACCAGAGGAATCTATTGTATGAAACTGTAAGAAAACAATTTACACAACATGCAAGGTTTCAAACTTGGAAAGCCACACTAATTTGCAGTAGGCATCTAAATAAAAAATCCTGATGTTGAGTGTTTATTGCTTCCATTGTGGACAGAGGTTGCCAGGTCATTTGTGTCAGATTTCTGATCTTGAGAAAAGCTAACCTTCTTCTTCAGAACTGCCTTACTAGATAAGCTGTTCTGGAAATACTGCCAAGATAGATACCAATGTCTTAATACTTACACCTGCTGATCACAGAATCACAAAGCATGCAGGTTAGAAAGGACATGTGAGGGTTATGTTGGCCAAAATCCTGCTCAAAACAGGGCTATCTACTTAAGTGAAATGAGTTTTCAGAAGACCTCATCCAGCTGAGTTTCAAATAAGTGGAGTGATAGAAAGTCTATTGCCTCCCTGTACTATCCATTTCAAAGTTTTATTATGCTCATGGTAAAAAAAACAAAACAACCCCAAAACCAAACCAAAATGAAACTGGAAAAAACATTCCACCATCTAGATAGAATTGATAATATGCTTAGATAAAATGATAAAAATATATCTTTTGCTAAAATTTTTGCCTTATCTTCTCCAGGCTGAAGAAGCTCAGCCTCTCTGGCATGTGTTCTAGTACTTATAACAGATGTTATGGCTGAATGTTCTCTTACAACATGAGCTGGGGTGGAGTAACTCCTTGTGCCTGTGAGTAATGTCCACAGGAACTTTTCACCTCTTGGTGTCTGCTACATCACCTGCTCGCTCTTCACAGAGGAGCAGTTTCTTGAATGGGCCCTTCAGAGAAAAAAATGTCCCACAGTCTGTTATTTTGCTCTCACAAAATTCTACACAAGACTCATACCAAGAATTAGACCCACTTAGAAAAAAAATCATTTTCAGCTGCTCAGCAAACAGGTTGGTGCTATCAAAGACACACACAGAACAGGAAAAAATAATTAAAGAGAACAATAAACAGTAAGTGGCCACCTTATTCAAAGCGCTGTGGTGTACTGATGTTCTACACAATCTCAGGTTTAGGTGATCTTAGATGTTTGCTGTTTTCTCTAACATCCAGCCTGATCTGTTAGAGAATTTTCTCCAGGTGGCTAGGGAAGATTTCAACGGCCATAAGAAAGCCATAAACCCCTTGTAATGGCACTGTTACCTCATCTGTAGAAAGTGAATAACCTTAAAGCAAAGCTCCTTCACAGTCACCAGGCAGAGTGAAAAGAAAAAACTCATCTGCTTACCTGCCCGACAAGTCTAGGCAGACTTCTTTCACCTCTTTAAGGACAAGATAAAAGAGGAACTGAATATAAAAGGACAGGCTTTCTCATTACCAGCATTCAATATCTGACACCAGTACCAATACTAATACCACTACCAAAATACCTCTACCAGTGAAAACACACTCAATAGAAGCACAAATATAGTAATAATAATAGAGATGGATCTCATTACTGTACTACAGTGCTGGATGTATCTGGAGTGCTCTTACAAGTGAAAGTTCTTTGGGAATGACATCCTGATAATCTGGAATTAAATGTAACTTTTTTTGAAATAGCGAATGGAAACTAAGTCATCATTTGTGATATGTTCCTGTATCTGTAAACTAATCCAACTCAAGAAAGGCTGTTTTACTAAAAAAATAAAAAATTAATTCTATTAGCTCACTCTCCCAACACATCTATGTGAATTACCACAGTAGGTATGAAACCTTATCTAATATTGATTCAGCTTGCACAACCTTCCTCTATAAAACCCTCTTCAAAGCTCCTGCATCAGGGTGGTCTGCTCTCCCCAGCTGCTGGGCAAATGGTGAATTCCGGTGCTTGCCCCTCTCTGCCAGTGCCTGCTTTTATTGAAGTGGACATATCAACATCTTTAACTAGTCTAGTCGCATATATGCACACAAATGCAGCATGACTCATGTTCTCTCTCCTCTTCAAGTGCCATGCTAGTGCTTCATGAATCATTGTCATATTTGGGGTACTGAGGCAGGAGGAAGAATTCATCAGCTAAGGAAGCACATACAGTGCAAAAAAAGATTCTCACGTGTCTAAAAGGAAAAGATGGACCTGGATGGTGGGTCAAACCATGGTGGCCAAGTTTATAAGCCTTCTCCTTGCTTCACTTTCTGGACACTGTTAGTGCAGATAGTGGTCATAGTACAGATATTGCAAATACCAGATCACATATTAATTTTCATATTTTATAGTCATGTACGCACAGCTTTATTTCCCAAATACAAATCACAAAAAAACACCTCATGAGGACTTTAAACTGTTTTGTCTTTGCTATAGGTTTGTCTGCTTTAAAAAATAAAATTAAAATGATGGTGTTTTATTTTCAACAGTGGTAAGAAGTAGGTTTTCAGTTGAATCAGCTTAAAAAATCCCAGCTGCTTCCATGCTGAAGCCATCGAAAAGTCTAAGCCTGGGATCAGCTCCCCATGCCAACCAAATCCTTCTCAGGCCTCAAAAAGTAAATTTTTGAAAAAATGCCAAACCTCTCCGTGAAAATAACATCCTATTGGTTGATATTAAAAAAAAAAAAAAAAAAACAAAAAAAAAAAAAAAAAAAAACACAAAAAAAAAAACCAAAAACCAAACAAAACACCAACCAGAAAGCACCATTCTTGAATATGCAAGTGTTCTCAGTTTTGTATACTAATTTGATATCACACCTTGTAAGAGCACTCAACATATTAACATAGAGACTATCTCAGAGAACTGCAATGACAGGCATGCAGGCTCGTTATTTCAGACAAAGAGGAATTTCTAAGAACTGCAAAAACTAAATGTGTTATGAACTATCCTGTGCCACTGAAATGCTCCAGAAAGGCCAAAATGTGTGACAGTGTTTACCCCAAGGAAAACACCATGCTCCATTCCCTGTCTCGCCTTGGCTCCATAGAGGATAAGGAAACCAGTGTTGTTGTCTTCTGTGGTCAGTAGCTGTTTTCAAGGAGTTTCTGTATCTGTTTTAGGTTCACACTTAGTAAAATGTTTGAGATAAAAATGCAGAAAACACAGGTGTACATACTGATGTATGTGTGATACAATGTTTTGAATACACATGCTTTTCTGCATTAAAAATAAATTACTGCAGGGTTATGAATACAGCTATCCTACTGGTTTTCCCTCTTTGTTTAGTTGCACTACTAGTTTTTGTGTGCATATATATGATGATATTTTTCTTCTCCTTCTGCATTCTTGGTCTGTTACATGAGAAGGAAAGAAAATGAACCTTGTCATTCCCAGACACTGAACTGAATGAGCAATCAGACACTTGCCTCACATACTTCCCTTATCCCTGTAAATCTAACTCTGCAGCTCCTTTAAGCTGGGAGACTGAGATACAGCCTGACTTACACAGATGTTAAAAGAAGCCAAATATTTGCCCAATTTAATTGATTCTCAGCTGAAACTGATTTATTCTGCATAATTTGATGGTTTATAAAGCAAATGTATTTCTTCATTTAGAATGGTAAAAGGAAATGGTATTAAGCAAAAGAAAAAATCTAGGAAACAGCAACAAATGATCAGAAAAACAGGTGACTGAGAAAGGCTATTACTCTCAGGGAAGGATTTACAAGACCTTTTTCAGTTGTACATGCAAAGCAATAGAAGAACTATGAAACTGTGAAGGAAATACTAAAAGGAGGTAATAGTTGAGACAACAGATAGATGAAAGTCAATTTTGGTATGTCACAAATTTATGATGTAAATCCAAAGAAAATTACTCTTTCTTGTTTTCAGAATGCTAATCTGACTTTAATGGCTGAAAGTGATGCCTCGCTTAAATAATTTGTCTTCACCTTAATTTTAATTAACAATTTAGCAATACAGGGTGATTGTGGTGTTTCCTCATTGACATTCTAGAAGGTAGTTTTGGTGAGGTAATCATTTATCCCAGAAAAGTGAGTAAGATTAAGCAGAGCATTTTAAAAGTCTGTGTATTCATTTCAAACTATTTCTAAGTGTTACATTTCACAAAATTATTAATTGTATTTGAAATTTCTACAAGCAAAACTTCTTATAGAAATACAGTGTGTTTTACAGAACATATGTATTTACAGCCCCAAATAAAAATAATAAAAATAAAATGAAGATTAAACAAACAAACAAACACAACTCAAACCCCATTCTTCATTCTTCAGGATTACCAATGCCATTAAAAATGTTGTGTCACACTCCTGAGATGGTGGTGCAATTAAAAATTAAGAGACCAGCCCTGAAAGGTGCTCATAGACCGAACTCTAAGTTCAAAGTGATCTGAGGGCATTCACACAACAGGTCTTAAATTTATTTTCTTTCACTACTAACACACAGAGTTCCTAATGTTGCATTTCTTGGCACTCCCTTGATGGAACTCACTGGACTTGTGTAGCAGTAAAATGATGTCCCAGAGAGTTTTCTGTGAAGATAGTTTGATGAGGGGTTCCATAAATTTAAATGTTTTTTTTTAAGATTATGATGAAATACCACGGGCTACTGTTTCTTGTAGGTAAAATGTAAGATGGAAGCAGGTGTAGGATGTAGTCTCCTGTATGTATGTTGAACATAAGTAATTGTTTTAAGATCATTAGTTAAAAATATTTATAATGTGTTTCTGAAAACAATCTAGGCATAATCTGGGTTATTAATTTTGGAAAAGCAGGAGCTATATAGCACTCACTTTTGCATGACTGATTTGCTGGGTGAGAGTAGCAGCTGGGAATATCCAAAAACTAGCAGCTCTAACAAACGGACAGGAAATAGAATCTCCGTTAACCTTATCCTCACAAGAAGCAAGAGACAGTTGGCCTTATATTCAAGGATAAGAAGAAAACCTAAATTCTTTGAAGGTCATGATGGTCTCAGTTCCAGAGTGATTTCATGGAAGAGTCAAAGCTATCATGCCTTATCTTCCTTCCACTGTGATACCAGAGTCTTAGCTTCAGGAAATCAGTAAGCAGAATTCCTGCTTCCAGGAAGAAGCCGTATCAATGGTGCATTGTATCAAGTTTGCATTGAATAAGGATGGAGGTGCAAAGTGAAGGGAGGAGGGACAGACAGTGTAAACCATCCGTTAAACTCCATCATTAATATAATTATGGGAAACATGCACTTGATTTTCACACTTCACAGTAAAACAGAAGGTCCAACATCACATGCAGGTAATGGAGCATTTTTCACTCCTCAGCTGCATTTGTAAGACCCCAACTCTGTAATCAGATGAATAAACCTTTTTTAACCTAGTGTCTGCTGCAGCAGACACTGCCATCTGAATGTAAAATAAGCTGAGAAGACATACTGTGAATCATCAAACTGCATCCCCATGACAGTGGCCTTTCCCTGAGTACCTAGTCTTTTTATTAAGCATCATTGAGAACACTGAAAAGTCAGCACCACAAAGAACAAAATACACATGTTGAGAAAACGTCTGGTTCAAATGACAGGATAAGGTCTTGGTCTATGTATTTATTCATGGCAGGATCTCAGTCAACGCACTTCAATAAAATGAGTAATTATTGAGTCACGTCACTCATTACATCAGATACACAAAAAGGCTTGTGCAGCACCACATATCTAAGTGCACTGTGAACTCATCCAGCAGGGAAATGGCTCACAGAGGAGCTCTTGTTACTGGTACTCGAACAGTCCTGAAAAACATGCAGTTTAGAAATCTCTATGCCATTTTCCTCTCCTCACATGTTTTTTAAACATAAAGAAGATGTGTTGTACAATAATGGCAATAAAACTGCCTGTGCAAGGACTTCATCATTTGCCTTGAACAGGCAATACAAGGAAGAATTGTAATAAAAGAGCAGTGGAATTGGCCAATATAAGCTGCTTTCTTCTGTGACAAGTAGGGAGAGCCAAGATTTGTCAAAAGTGTCAAAATGTTCTCAGATGAAGTTTTATTTTTCCATAGAAAAAAAGAGAAAAAATAAAAAAATATACAACACAGGTCAAATTGATTGAGTTGGGGAACAGAAAGAGATTAAAGGGAGGAAGTAATCCCTTAGATAACAGATCTACTTTTTATCATGCAAGAAACACTTAAGTCTTCACAACCTTCATGAAACATAGATGAGTTCTTCATCCAAGAGTAGGATTAAATTTATAAGCTTTTCCCCTAAATTTGGTGTCTAATAATTAACTAACTTGGAGACTATGTATTAATTTATGCTCTCCTATGAGGGTCCTTCTTGTAGTACTGGACCAAACATTACCAGTGACATCAGCTTTATTGAATTATTGTTTTCATAAATGTAGTCACAGCACATGGCACAATCTAACTTTACAGAATACATTAAGTTCTCCTCTCCTGTACAGTCATGACAACAATGACAATGCAGGCATTAGTGACACTGCCACTGAATAAGAGTGTAAAAATAAGCAGATTCAATGTCATTTGCCATATGGGTCCTCTACCCATGGAATTGTAGAAAGATTACTAAGCTTTCTTTAATATGTTTCTTTTTTTTTGTTTTTATTTCTTTTAATGTTTGACTTGTGGCTTATTCAAATAACTCTAGACAGGTAAGATTTATTGCATTATGTCTTTGTTTATTTTAACAGCAGAGTTAAAAATAAAGGACAAAGCAAAAAAAAAAAAAGGACTTGATATACAGAGAAAATGAAGTCTAAAAATGATACTCAAAGACTTTAATTTGTAAATTAGGTATTTGCCTTTAAGAACAAAACTTGTCTATTTGACCAAAAGCAAAACCAACAATGCTATTACTAAAGGGAAGAAATTTTATTTTCAGTTGACAGTGCTCAAAACTGAGTTATGTTTTTACATCCCCAGTATGAAACATTTGAAGGGAAAAATTTTCACATGGTTGGTATTCAACACTTTATAAATTACTATTATTTAAGATTCACGAAGCTGTGAAAGCCACAAATCAGTTACTTTGGAGAAAATCCGACCCACAATTTGCTGAAAATATGCAACTATATAAACACTCAAGAGACTTCTGTAGGAGTTCTGAATATATAATTTTTTTTAATACTTTACTTCATTTTGCAAATAGCTTTCTTTCCATAGACACCACTGAAGAGCCTAAACTCTTGCCTACTAGACTGTCATCAGCACAAAGTCCCCCAAATAATAAATGAACTTTTTATTAACTGTGGTAACATTAACATTACAATGAGGGATTGTTTAAAAACAAGTTGTACTGCTGTTGCTCAAGAGCTCAAAGAAAATGGCTCTCAGTTCCTTTATTTTTCCTTGAGGGTAACCGCAGGGGTTGCATTAAATCTTTTAAAGTATGTTGACAGTTGAATAAGCGCTGCTGTTGCTCTGGTGACATTTTATGCTTTTTAATTGTCATTAATGAAGCTGACTGATACTTTCTTAAAAGTCCTTTACATGTTCTAGTAATTTTATGACAAAAAGAGGAACAAAACTGTCTGCAAATTAGCCTTGAACCACTTGTCATATGGACTTTTCACTGGAGACAATGGCAGAATCTGCATGGGAAATATCTGCTTGACCAGACATTTTAGGTAGGAATGCATGAAATGTTACCAGTAAATTGTGAAATTATCACTTGGTTGTGCGTCTCCATATATATTCAAAGCTCAAAGAAGATTTATTTTCAAAAAAAAGTACTGAAACTGCTTTCACTGATTCAGAACCTGATGATGAAATGGTATGGACCAAATTTTTATGGCTGAAATAAAATCCAAAGTGCAAGTATGAGTTGAAATAAAAGGGAAGTCTGACACTATGCTGATGTCTTTTCTTATTTTGATAGTACTCATACTGATCTGAGAAAGGTTCTGCCCCTGTAAAGACTGAAGGAAAGAGCTCCAAATTAAAACAGCACATATACTCAAGAGTTAATAAACAGATAAGGTAAGTCTTTTGCTATGGGGAGAAAAACTATGGTGGTTAAAATTATGGTGGCTGATGGAATAGTTTGAATATCTATTCTGGGGATAAGAAGCAAGAAGAGGTAAGAGGAAAGAGGTAGAATATACTAAAAATGTAGGGAAGAGATATGGAAGCCTTTACTTCCCCAACCCCAGGCGTCCTTGCTCTTGCATGCTCAAGAACATGCTCCATGGTAACACAGCAGATGATTCTCCAACACTGTTGCAGCTGCTGCACCACAGGCTTCACATCTTTGCAACCACAGAATAGGAAAAGGTTGGAGCCAGCCTTTCTTCAACTGCAATGGCCCTTCAAGTCCAGATGTACAAATATTGATAGTTTGAGCCATTACAGTTGAACAGTGCAATTTGGCTATGGCAAAGCCTTCCAAGCGTATTGAGAACCCCATTGCCTCATTCTCCACAGGCCTCGCACCACATATAACCATGTATACCTGTACGAAACATGCAGTTCAGCTCCAGCTTGGCCTTTTCCTTCATCCCAGTAAATGGCTATACAAGGTGCAAAGCAATAGAGATCAGGCAGGCCTTGGGGTTCTGTTCAGCGCTGCAATTTTCAAGACAGTGTGTAGACAGTAGTAAATTCCACACTCACAGCAGATGACTTAGCTGAGATTGTTAAAAGTGCATGAACTACATTTTAATTAGACAAGGGTCCGGGCTTTTGATTTCAAAAATAGAAATTAGGGTTGCAGTCCTTCATCCATTGAAGTTAATTGCAAAATCCCTATTATCAGACTCTTGAGGTACTACCCAGGCTTACTCTTTAATTACATTTGGTTCTTAATGAAGTAGATGGCAAAGAGAAAAGCAGCCCATGATTCAAACGATTCACATTTTTATCTTTCCTGATGAACAACAGAATAGGTCAAGATACTTGCTCGATTTTCCCATGAGAAATGCTGCGATGTGAATAAGCTCAATTGACTTGATTCTGAAGGGGCAGGTTAGCTTTCAAAAGCACCACTAATTTTCTTCTCCTGTATAATTCTACCCTCAAAATGTATGCAATGTGATTATAGACATGAGGCCAAATCCAATTCAGAACTTGAAAAATATAATGTAAGTAATCTTAAGCTTGAATGACTTGTCTTTGTTGTCTAATGTCATTTAAAACATAAGGAGTCCTAATTATAGTTTTATTTTCAAATGATGCACTTTAAAAGTATGACAATTCTTCATAAAAACTGACAACTTTCTCAGAGCATGGAGACAGTCAGTAATGTGATAATTCCACATGATTTAAAACCAGTAAGCTTTGAAGCAGCTTATGCAGAATGGGTATGTTATCACACTTGGCTAGAGAAGAAGACAGTTTCAACTTTTTTTTCCCTTATATCAGTACCCAAGTAAATAAGTGACAATTTAAAGAACATCAGTTTATACTACAGGTGGGGCCATTACCTTGTTATAAATGGCAAAATACAAACTCTTTTCTCATAAAGAAAGAGTTCTATTTTTTACCCTCTTGAAATCAAACTTAAAAATACAATTATTGTTTTCATATTACACAAAGTCCTCAGCCCTTCATTTCGGACATTACTGGTCATAGTATAAAATTCATAATGAATTTATTACTTTTATGACTTTAAAAGACGCATTAAAAAAAAATCAAGGACTTAAACTGTTGAGTTTTTAAAAAGGCAGAATGTTGACTATTAAAGAAAGCAAAATGTTCATCTTAAGATAATAAGATAATACTGCAAGACCCTCATGACACTTAATTTCCTCTAACTCACACTGAGGCTAGGGACTTGATTTTACCCATGCAAACAATTACTTTAAAAACCAAGGAAAGGACACAGGAACCAGAAAGTTGAGGCTGAGTCCCCATGGTTTGTATAGGGTGGCAGAACTCTTGGGGCCCAAGAACCTCCCCAGACCAAGGGATCGCTGTGACAAAACCTTCATTACCCCTTTTAAGGGAAGAAGGGACAACCTCCTTTCAGAGAGGGACAGAGAAACTAAGGTTACCCAGCTATTAATTTTTCTATATACCTAGGTTTGGGCGTTTTGCCCTGTTAGTGGTTCTGCATTTCAAACGAAATGCAATCTCTCAAGTCCAGTTTAAAACCATTTGCGCCCATTACAATTCTTTCCCATTCACAGGGCTGAATACGACAAAACCTGAACACATCTTACTTCATGCTCATATCAGAAATCAGGGGAAGCTGAGATTACTTTCAAGGACGCCAGAAACACAGTGTGAAAATTTGAATCAGCCTGTTTTGCATAACTGCAAAAAATCTGCAGGTGTAACACACAGCCACAGACAAACTTGCTTCTGTGTTGAGTTGTATTGAATCAGTACCAGATATTAAGCCAGTGTTACTTGAGTAAGGAAAATAAATTTCCACCTACTTCTTTGCTTGGCAGTTACCTTCTGGAATGTAATTTCTACTATTGCTTTTACTGGAACTATGTCAATTTACACCTATTAAGTACTATGCTAGTAAGTTGAGGGCCCTATACACTACAATACACAGTGCATGTAATTGTTCAGTCTGATTTGTGGAAGGTCTTAACATGGCAGGTCTCATTATGGATGTTTCTCAGACTGAAGAGTACATAGTTATGATCATTATGGCGAACAGCAGTTTAAGATACTTACTGGCTATGATTATTTGCAAAGTGATTCTTTAATGATCCTGAGGAACACACGTTCTGAAGCGATGATTAAAATCAACATTTAAAACAGGGATTAAGATCAGAATAATAAGCTAATTTACTATTAAATTAATACTGGGGTAAATGCAGCAATAAAGTGCTTCTCATCACTTCAGAAGTAAAAACACCTTTCTTTTTAAAATAATAATTTTGATTGCTTGTCTATAGTATTCAGGCATCAGAGATTGCTACATGCTATATACATCTGACATAGTGTACGAAGTGCACAAGGAATGATATTTTGTCAAAGGACTCCATCTCTGGCTAACTAAATTGGTAAAACTTCAGGCAGACTTATTTTCAGAGTATAAAGTGTTTAAGATGGGCACTAAATGAAAGCAACTCAAATCATTAGTAACTTTCACTACATGCCACGTGCTATCATCTTTCCCAAACAAAATTAAGGCTAAGAAATAAAACTTTTAGCTGTTAAGCCATAATAACTCTCAAAATATAGAGAAGGCAATATTAATTTTGTACTGCTAACTATAGTAGCCATGAACTCCAGGTATAAAACAAATTTAGGCTGTCAGGTACCTTAGTAACACAAAGCAGAAATAATAATAATGGACAAAAGTCACAAAACAAATTTCTACTCAGTTACTGAATTTAAGGGAAAAAAGAAAATGTTCAATTATAACATTTACTTAAGGATGTTCATCTTCTTTCTTACCATTGAATGTTAAAAACACCCTTGCTTGAGGCTGGGAAGATCCTTTTGCACTGCTAAAGTAAATAAATATCCCAATCAACATGTGCAGCACAAGAAATGCCATCTCTTCAGATTTGCAACTTAATATCCAAGAAATGAAACCTGAAAGACAGAGATACAATGTTAGTGTCATTTTACAAATTTGTAGAGCAAAAACAACACTACAGAAAGATGAGTGTTAGAAAGCTCTTCCAGATGAAGCCGTAATATATGATAACATGAAAGTTGTATAGCACTTCTGCTTTTTCTTAGTATATCTGAAAATGGCTTTCCTCAGCAGTCTTCTTCACTGTCACAGAAGGAGTATTGGTATGAGCCAACAGAGTCTGAGTTTTGGCTAAGACAAACTATAGTATTAGATTCAGTTTATTTAAATAAGGACAATTCCACCTGCTGGAGAAATAATTATACTAAGTGTCAAGGCAGAGCAAAGTAATGAGAGGAGATAAAGTTTCATGAACAAAAATCTGGCTGATATTTTTAGATGCCTCTCCTTACTGTACATCATATTTGATCTTTCCCCCTCTCCCTTTTTTTTTTTTTTTGAAGGGGGGGGTGGGGGGGGCAGGTTTGGGTTCCTTTTTTTTTTCTCTTTTAACATTTGAAATTAAAAGGTACTTGGAAAGTTTCAGTAAGTTGGGCTCTCTAACAGCCCTCTAGATCTTCTTGTAAGGTGAAATCCTGAGTATGTACGTCACTAATTTCAAAACCATTGAAACCAAAAGTATTTCAACATGCCTGAAACTGTTAGTCAACGTTTGCTTTTTGGGCTAACTCCTTTCAGGATACTTATGTGCTCTTGTTGACTTTTACAGAGCACTAAGAATACCCAGTGTTGTAAAGTGCATTACAAGTGATACTTCTGCTACATCTCCTGTACATCTACTGAATCTACATTCATTTTATAGGGTTTACCTGCAGAGAAGACTGAGCTTCTCAGAGAAATAGAAAACACTCCAAAACAAATCAGTATCTCTTAGCTCAAGAAGGGCTTGAGCTCACAGGAGTCAGTTGCACTTTTCTATCAATTCCAATGGACTTTGAGCCAGACCCATAAAACCCAGCAGATATTCGAAACTGTATATTGCATATCATAGTGCTCTTAAACTGCATCTCTCCAAAAACTGTGAAGCGTAAACCTCATTTCAACTATGATAACAACTTTGTTCTTTATATGAGCTCCAAAAGTGAGAATAAAACACACCCTCATTTTATGCCCATTTTACTTCCCTGCCTTCCTCCCCACCCCCTTTTTGTCATCAACAGTCCTTCTGCTAGACATCACTTACTAGTTAACCAGGTGATATATTTGATTCTATGGTAACTAGAAGCACTTTGAAGGTTCTGATCACTACAGCTAGAACATAACATTAAGGGTTATGCACTTATTTCATGAAGAGTTTTGTTGCCTGTGTCATCGTCATACACTTTTTTACCTCAGCTCTGCACTAGCACTACAATCCCTACAATGGAAACCACTATTTCTGTATTTTTATTAATTTGTTTCCTCTGAGATTCACACCTGTCCTAAGAAGACTGGCTGTAACCATCACGGTAGGGCAGGAACCAGGTATCAGGCAGGGATGACTTCAGGTCAGCACCAGTTTGAGCTGGATCCACACCACTGACTTATTGGTAATAGACGCACATTTTCTTACTACCTCTGTCATTCCCTGTCCACTCACTGTAAATCATTTTGAAAGGCTTCTCTCTGCATGATAACTTCATACAAGTTAAGAGTGAGATGGACAGCATGTGAATGAGTGCACAGCTCTATAGCCTCCCCACTCTAATCTCTCCTTCACAATTTGCTCTGGAGTACTGAGAAATGTATGAAGATCAAGTAATGCTACAACACAGCTAATTGACAAAAACACAAGTGTCAGAAATTTGCCAGCTACAGATCTAGTCTATGGGGAAATGTATCCATTCTGGCCCAGTTCCAAATTATCTCTAAGGGTCTGTTAACTAATGAAATGATAGTTGCAGAGTTTTTGCCAAGAATAATTTTTAAACAAGCTGCATGAACTCTAGTATTAATGCTGCTTTTTGGGCTTTAAATTTAAAACCCTGAAACTAGCCCATGGGATATCCTTTAACTTACCCCTCTTCTAAGAGAGAAATGCCATTAAATCCTGAGAAAATATATTTGTAAGGCCAAACCAAATAGCCAATCATATAGAACATGTGATTTAACAGATGCAGGGGGATTAGTATTTTACAGAAGTAGCACTATGCTTACTTTGCAACAGAGATAAAAAGTCAAAGAAGAACAAGTGTGTGGTTTTCTTTCTTCCTTTAAATTACATTGTAGAAAATAATACTAATTAACCCCCCACCACCACCTTTAAGCAGTCTTTCTCTCCCACTCTCATGCCTTCTGCCAATTCTAGTGCAATCAGTTTCAGGACTGAAACATTGCTACATTTCATTGCTCAAATAGCAGATCTTCACTGTTAACACAGAAGTGACAGGCAAATATAAGATTCAAACTCTGAGCTGCATGGTTCATAACCAGCTGTTAGACATATAAATAATAAACACATATGGTGCCAAAAAGGTACCTCAGTGTGTCTGACATGTGAATTACCTAATGGAAATAGATTTAATCTCAGAGGTTTACATACCAGGTAACTAAACTAAACCAGGTTTGACTCTTGGTTTGGGCAAATATCCCAGTTCTGAATTTATCTCAGTAAGTCATGATACTATATTCAGCATGTCTTGTGCACATGATCTCTGCTAACAACCCACAGACCTAAAACCTTGCAAGTACTTTTACACAATCTTTTAGGGCAAAGAAAGGCAATGTCTAATTACATTTCTGTCCTTACACCTTAGTCTAACTGTAAACAAGCTGGCAAACTGCTACTAGTAAAGTTGTGAAGTTTTCCTGACAGAGATCACTTTCAGCATACTGTATTGCCTTTGGAAAGTATTATATAGCTTTGCTGTGAAGTGCTGTGCAGGTGTCATCTGCTACAGGCTGAGTCAGACACTTAAATCCTTCAAGGAAAATCATTCGGCAGAAAAAAAAAAAGGAAANNNNGGTGGGGGGTGGGGTGGGTGAGCCCTGACAAACACTGACTACGTTAATCTAGAAAATACTGCTTTAACTATCTGTGAACAGAAGAAAATGCAACCATCAAACACATTTCACATCTATTAAAGCAGAGAGAACTTTCAGTTATGCTTACCCACGTATTGGAGGAACCAGTAATACAGATTTCTGTTTTCTATCAGTTTACGGACTCCACTTCTGCTACCAGAACATTTTAATTCCAAACCTGGCTCATTGTGAAGGGAAAAAAATTTAAAAAAAAGAGAAAACAAACGAAACAAACAAATCCAAACAAAACAAAACAAAAACAATTTAAAAAAA
>VWZY01009128.1:266593-289941 GCA_013399075.1 Chloroceryle aenea
AAAAAAGAGGATTATGATTTTTTCCCATTCATTTTAGGTTTGAAACACACTGGTAGGATCTTGGTTATAAAAAAATGACCCACCCCTAATCTGGTCCCAGACAATATAGCAGTGCAGTTCTATTTCCCAATGTCTTTCATCTCCAAATGAAGAGTAATGACTGCGTAACTTGCAATCTTCGATTTGTTTTGCTGTCTGTAAGTATAGACTAAGATTTACTGATTGTCAGCTAATTGATCACTGCATATTGTTTGTATTCTGTAAGCTTTTGCTTTAGAAAAGGAGCAGAAGGACCATTCTGCATATGCCTTGTCCTTCCCTAAAGATGACCTGTTGGCCACTGTCCCTATTACTTTCCCTAGGAAGTTTATTTCCTTTGCAGAAGAAGCAAAAATTAAAGAACTTGTGTCTCCAGACAAAAGAAGAACAAAGCTAATTAAAAAGGTCTTAACTTAAACCATCCATGCCAAGCAAAGCATTGACTGAAACAATCTGAGTAATGCCCACTGTCCCCTGAAGATGTCAAGGATCTGTATGTATGGACCAGAGTGTACTGAGGAGTGGAACAGGCTCCATAGATGTCTCCTCTCCTACTCATCAAGCTTGATCCTTCTGCATTACATCCCAGATGTCACTTAAACTGCGATTTTAAACTAGGTCTCTCAAGTGACCCACGGTACTATTTTACCTTTGCTTTTTGAAACTGAAGTAACAGTGGCAATTTTAATATAAATCCAAAGTACTCTGTAGTTCCTCCAAGGTGGGGAATAATGAGATGCTAGAGAGTTCAAGTCCTAAATTTTTACCACATTATTATCTTAGTATTAAGGATGATATTCATGCTTCCAGCAAAGTGTTCTTTTCCATTTCTTAAAGAGGCTTTCATGTTGTCTCCTATGAACCAAGGTTTGCATGAAACAGATGGTTTTGCACTGAAGTTTTAGCTGTAATACTTATCATTTTAGTGCTTTGTTGTATAGATACCACTGTTTCTTCTAAGGTCCTAAAGAAGATAAAATGGAAGCTCTTTTCCTTTAATTCGTTCTGTGCAGTGATCTTGATTGTGTGAACTCCTTTCTTTGTCACAGGTATTCATGCAGTACCTGCAAATGCTCATCATGGGGACAGGAGCTCTGTTTTCCTTTTTCACTGTCAGTGCAACAGATAATTTGAAAGGCTGTTAAAAATGCTTTTTTCATTATATTATCATATTTCAGTATAAAAATCCTTTTTGAAAACCATCCCATTTTATTCATTAGAATGTGTTGCATAAAAGGCATGAGCAAACACATGGCCTGGATAGTGAAAGCCTATGTAGTCAATGTATGTTCAGTGGGGTTTAAGAGAGTCTGCTGAAGGGTTTTGTATGTTTTTTATGCCTCAGGACAATCAGGATTTGGGTTAATTTAAAATAACATTAAGTCATCAGCTTAAAATAAAATCTTATTAGTTTAACAAATAAGAAGACTTGAGAGGCAGTTATAGAATCTGATCTACCTATTTATTGGCCATTATGGATTAAAATATGCTTTATGGCTATTATTTCAGTAATTCCCCACTCAAATTTAGCACATGCTTCATGGAAGTACCTAATGCATGAGAAATACAGCATCACATACTGTAATGTTGTGAATTAAGTCCCAGAATTTTCTATCACATTGAAAAAATTCTGTTGCTTTAACTTGGTTCTTGGCTTCTTATTGAAAGAATCACAATTTTAAGTATCTACATTTAAGTTTTTTCTCAAACAGCATAAACATTCCACTAAATAATTATCTTTTTGTTTTTACTCTGACTCTCTCCAGAACATCTGTTAATTGAATCTTTATTTGAATCTATTATCAACAGTTTGTTTTAAGCCAAGAAGGCAAAAAAATCTATAGTTTGAATGGCAGCCACAACACAGTGTCTTTTCCACAAAGACACCTTTATAACTTCAGTGAATGGCAGCCAGAACACAGTGTCTTTTCCACAATGACACCTTTAGAACTTCAGATCAATTTATTTGTTATCAGCTATTCAAAGTCAATTAGGAGGAAGAAAAGGCAAAAGAAAAACATAGAATAGATAGAAAATATTTCTGAAGAACTTTATTATTTACTATTTTTCTACATCTCACATTTAGAGCACTTGTACTATTTCATACAATTTATCTTAATGTACTTCCAAAGAATTGTGATGGAGATAAACAGTTTCAGTAATATTTCACCACAATCTTGCCTGTTTATTCCTTACAGTTTAATTATATTACAAACACTTCCAGAAATCATTTAAATTGTTTGTTATGAATATCAATGAATATATGCGTAATATATACTCACTGTATATACGCTCATTTTAATTTAGTGATTGGCAAAGAACACTCCTCAAAATGTTCTAAAACTTAGTTTAAAAAAAGTTAGTATAACTCATGGCTATAATATCATACACAACATAGCTTTCTTTTTCTTTTTTTTTTCTTCCAGGATAACTGTTTATTAATAAACATAAAATCATAATTTAAATGATCTTAGATTAGATAAATTTTTGGGAATCTCTAAATTTTGCCATAAGAGGGCATTATTCATGCACTTAGAATGGAAAATGCATCTCAACATAGGTACATATATTTTAAGAAATGACAATTCTCTACACTCATGAACCAAAGGTGTAAAAATTATGAATACTTCTGCAATTAGGAATGCCTTAAATGAGTTACTGGGACAGGCATAGTTCACTGTCTCGGGTTTTCTTATTGGATAGACTGAAAATACAATGGGAGACCAAATAAGAGACAGAGTACTACTTTTGCAGTTTAGAAGAAGATAAAGCCAAAAATTGGTGGGTTTGACCTATGGTCACAATTCAAAAAGTATGCCTAGGCAGGGTTAACATTAAGCATTTTTTTAAGCTTTCCATGCACATGAGAGTTCAATATAAATTCAAGTTCTTCCCTTGAAACAAGCAGCAAGACATCAAAGATTAGATCCTTGAAGCTTTATTATGTAAAAGGACTAAAGAAAAATTAGAGCATGTATGAGAGAAGGAACATGAATTCTTAAGTTACTGGTGTGACTCAAAAAGCAAACAAGAAAACAAACATTTTTTAAGAGTGATGTGAGAATGGGAGGAATATAGAGATGTTCCATGTCAAAATACAGACCTAAGAAACCTTTGGGATGGAAAAGAGTTGTCTCCTCCTATCCGCACCTAAAAATTCAGAGTCGAAGTTAGATCCCCAAACATTCTGTAATGACTTCTGCTAATGTCAGTGAATGTTGGATTGTTTCCCAGAAAGACAGAAAATCTCCATTCTGGAACAAGAAAAGATGTTAACAAAAAAATATGCACTATGTGGGGCTTTCAGATCCCTAAAAGACTGTTAACACATAAGCTACACTTATGCTCTTCATTTACATAGACTCAGGACCACACATACTGGGTGTCTTGGGCAGTGATTATTCTATATGCCTGTTCTATCAGGTACTGCCTCTAGACAAGTATACTCTCTCTAGACAAGTATTTGGTTTCATCATTCTTGTCCACCCCAATGAGCAAGCAATTTTTTTAATCCTGTCTCTCAGAACACCATTTTCTGACAATATTATTTAGCATGGATGTATTTCATTGTCCTGTTTCCTGGAATTATGTCATTTACCACATGATCTCTGTACCTCTAAATCATTTTCACTAACAACTATAGGGAAAAACAATTTGACAAGCAGAATACAAATTGCTTTCAGATACATTTTGGATATGCTCCAACTTGTCAGTTTTTCGTTTTTTTTTTTATTTCTTTTTTCCATTGGCATATAACAGAAAAGCACGGAGATCCAGCAATAATGTTATTTGCAGAAATTTGTAGTTTAAATGAAGAGCTAAATTTGGTCATTTTGTCATCTGTGTAGTTTTATGAAGATTTATTAATTAATATTAAAATAATTCTGCAGGGGAGAGATTTCTGGTCTTGATTTTAAACCCACTTCATCATTGCATGGACATTAAATTAAGAGTTGAAAAGCCAGTGCTGCAGTTGGCACAAAAAATGTTCTGGTGAAGCCAGTATGTCCACTCAGTTACAAACTGGAAAATAATTTATGTTAACCCTGCATATCTCTATGAGAACTAGATATATCCCCCAAGGCAATTATACCTCTGTATCTGTACTGGAATCCCTGCCATTAAAAATGGAAATTATATAAATTAAATTCTGCCTCTTCACCCTCAGATTTTTCACCTTTCTGCTTTAGAAAAAATGCCAGGTTTTTTGGCTGGCTGTTTGTTTGTTTTGTTTTGTTTTGGGTTTTTTATTCATCAGGTAACATATTTGAAATGATGGACTATATCCTGGATAAAATCCAACATACAAACTGTCATCTTTATCAGGATCAGGTTGAAATCAAACAATTCTATAACTGGGGGTTTTGGGGTGCTCTGTGTTTTCTCTACTTGGAGAATGACTTGTGGAGCAGCTTGTATGGATTCACATATATGCCTGAACAAAATCACAAGATTTTTATTTGTCAAACATAGAAAGTACTGCTCCAAAATTCTTCCTGCTTTTCTTTTATTATTCTTTTATTTTCTTTTATTTTTTTTCTGTCTCTGCTGCAATTATAATTATTACCCACATAATTGGAGATCTGAAATGGAAGTGTGCAAGTACATGTAAATAATTGGAAAATGAGAGTTGCAAGCAGAGAATTATATGAAAGACTATCGACCCTTTTAGGTGCAGTGAATTCTTATGGCTCCTGGAAAGGCAGGCACTTCCAAGACTCAAATGGACATGGGTGTGCATAGTGTCTGTATGTATTTGGGAGCAAGGACCCTTCTGCCAGGCAATTTTCTCCTTTATATTCCAAGCAGGCTTAGGTTATCTTTTAGTAGAAGTATTAATAATAATAAGACAGTGTACCTCTTTTGTTTTAATTCTTACTTCTGCACAAACAGTATGCATCCTGGGAACACATATTAGGTACCGGTTTCAAAGTTTTTCAGTATTTTTCCAGTACCTTTAAACACACAACTGCTTCATGAAATATTACTTCAGGCAGTTCATTTCAACTGTTTTAAAAAAAGGCTGAGTAGCCTCATTGGCTTCTACAGGCCAGCATATACATTTTCCTTCAGTCTCGTTTGTAGCATCATGAAGGAAAGCTATGGCCTTCTACATACTTTAAGCTTGTAATCAGGTGTCCCATTCTCCTATTTCTAACTAAGTTTTAGGACAATAGCATTAGTCAGGTTTGGACTAGTGAAAAAACAAATGAGATATAGTTTCTATTCTCTGTCCTAAGTTTTGGCTTAAAAGCAGTAGAACAAACAAACAAACAAACTCCCCTTGCCTCCCTCCCCAGCTAAAACTTGATATAAATGCAGAACTCGAAGTCTTTTTTGTGATGTTGATGGCTAATTTCTGAGTGTCACAATTTCACCTTCTTTCCTGTATGTCTTGATTTAGCTCCCACAGAAAAGGTGACAAGGAGACTTCCTAGCCACATTCTTTCTCTTGCTTCTCTATTTAAACAGGAAACTTGTTGGAAAGAATCTCTTTCTCAATGTGTTCTTAACCTAATGCTATATTACCTTTAGGTGGATTCTTAAAACTAATCCATTATGACTCAAAGCAAACACTGAGGAGCTTTTAAGAAGCCATCAGCAAAATCCAGTAACACCAGAACATACCTATATTTTTGAAGTTATACAATTCTGCTTTGTTAGAGATAGTATCACACATTTGCTGAACTTATATGAGACAGCCTTTCAAACCAAGAGAAAGCATGAATTTAACAACCTAGCTAATTTGAAAAGAATTGCTGTAGAAAAATGAACATTTACCAAGAGTATTTTCTATCCTCTTTCAATCTATCTGTGAGAATTTAAAGAGTGATTCTGATATATTTAAAAAAAAAATAATCTTTTTAAAGTGCAAATGAATACTTGTGAGCCACCTCAAATAGCCTCAGGATTTTGCTCCAGCTTATCTTCACCTTGGAGTAATGACTGGTTAAAATATGTTGAATAATGAAGGCATTATCAAAAATCAAGTCTATTCACAAAAGATGCATGAAAAGAAGATGGGGCTCAAGTTGTTGAATACATTTTACTATGGTTTGTGAGACTCTATTTACATCTTAGAGAGGGTGTTGATTTCCTTGTTGGTTTTAAAATGCACATAACTTTGTAAATATTTAAAGATGCTAATTTTCTTTTCCTATCATAGAAACTTCTTTTTGACAATAATCTTTTTAAAACATCTTTGTTAGTGAAGAAGCATTTTGGCCCTCACTGCTGACTACTTCATACCTTATTTTGTGGTTTACACAGGTGCAGGGTGATACAAATTGCAATCTAAAGAGAATGATTTAATTTAAATTTTTAATTTTATGTTCCCTTTGCACAATTGCAATAAGTGAAAAATATATTATTTCTATATATGGGGTTAGTAATTTCTTATGACACAGGAACACAGAATTCATGTTCAGCTGCTTTCAGTGAGCAGGCGTCCAGCCTGCACATAGTCCAAACAAAAGTAATTTTTACACAGGATGGACTAGTATTACGGAAACAAACAAAAATTCCTTCTGGATTTTTTTTTGTTGCTTAGATTCATTCTGGAGGTTATATCATCTTAGCTGCTATAAATGAAAAATAAACTGAAAATTATAGCATTGAAGGGAATTCAGAGTAAAAAATTCACTTTCTGTAGCACAGGAGATTATGTTTACTCGTAAAACATAATGTCTAGTTATCATCATAAGCGCTAGAGAAGTTAGAAACAAACTAGCATTTACAAATCTAAAAAATCACATCAAGATAAAATGACCAATAAAACCTTTATTGTTTAGTATCAAAAGAAATTTAAATCCTTTGTTATTTAAAATATACAGAGAATCCCATACATTTATTTTGTTTTATTTTGTTCTTTTAATACTATTTCATCTCTCTGTTCTTTAAAATCCACATTTTCCTTAGAAATTCCTCTCTCAAGATAAACCAAAAACTTCCAAGCTATCAAAGCTTCTGTGCCAGTTCAGAAAAACTGTATTCTATAGCAAATAGCTGCAAGTGTTTCCTCATTCTTTGTGTCTGCGTAAACTGTAGATTTTATCAGAGCATCTCAGAAAAATTAGGCTATCGTGTGTTGGGGAGGGGGGCTTAAATGAAAAAATTTTACTGTATATTATATCATATTACCATATCCTATCACATCCTATTAAAATATGTAATATAATCCCAGTCATAAGACAATGCACAGCTTTCATTGTAAATTATATTCATGTTACTGCAGTGTTCCTCACCTGCAGTTACTGGAACTGTCTCTTGTTGGGACTTTTATCATCTGCAAAATGAATTGAACTCATCCACAGAATCGTGGAATGATTCAGGTTTGTGGGAATTTAATCATATTAAGTCCCCGCTCAAAGAAGGACTAACTCCAGAGTCAAATCTAACTGCAGAGTGAAATCACATTGCTCCTTATGTCATCAGGTCATGAAAATCTCCAAGGACTGATGTTCTGTCATCTCCCTGAGCAGCCTGCTCCTGCCCATAGGCATTCTCATAGTGATGAATTTTTCCTCCTGTCTAAGCGGAGTTTCCTTATGTTGGTTTTGGCCTGTCCTTTCCTTGATAACCCCCTGTCATTTCAATGTGCTCCATAAAGGACTATCTGTCTTTGCAACTGCCTTTTATACAGTCAAGAGTGCTATTTAAGCCCTCTTTGTCCTGTTTTCTACTTCTGTTTGCTTTTCCTTGCCTTTAAGCCAGGAGTTCGATGTCAAACTTATGTTGTTTCTGTGCATGGGTTACTGGCCATGAGGTAAAGCTAAGGAGAGGTGAAACCCAGGATTTTCTCCTCTATAAACAAACAGCAAGAAGAGATTTCTTCATCCATGACTAAGTGGTCATGGAGAAGAAAAGAAGAGTGCCCAAAAGGGCAGCGGCAACAGAAAATTAAACTTCTGAGATTCATTTTTAAATGGAATATTTAAGAATCAGTTTTGGTTTCAAGAACCATTTGTACCAGATGAAACTGCCTCAGCACATCCTTGATCTGAGCAATGATGCATATTTGAATTTATAATTAAGGGCTGTAATTTATAATAAAAGAGTATATATGAGTCGTCTATGAATGAATACCTGACTGGCAATCTGATCAACTTTGTGTAAGGGAAATGAACTGATGAATATATATCAAATGTTTAGATTGTATAAGTGAAGGCAATCCCCAGTAACTTCAGAGAAGCTATCCTTGTTTACACCATCTAGGAGCTAGACTCATGCATATAATTTTCAGCAGAATAAATGCAGATGTTAGCATTATACAAAGCTTACAGAGTTTCAAGTTACTTTTGTTAAACGAGGCATCTAGCCCACAAGTTTGGATCTGGCAGCACTGCACTCCCCTGATGTCTGAGAAGAGACATAGGCTTGGAAGTGAGCGTGACATTTTTGTGCCTTTGGGAAAAGCAAATGTTCATATATCCTAACTTTAAAAGAAGTCTTCCAGGGCATGGAAAATAAGGAAATGAAAAGGAAGATATATGGAACCTGAAACACTGAAATGTGGCAGGATAATGTGTGTACCTGAAACTCTGCACCTTGCACACTTGTCTTTTTGCAAAAATACCCATAACTGCATCACTGACAGCATTGGCATCCTAAGGATGCCATAGGTTACCAAAGGCAAATTGAGTTTTCTTCAGGTTTGTGATCAGTGTATTTATATACATATACTACAATATCCATTGTAGAAAATACTGGGCTTCCTGAAGATACTGAAATTATCTAATGACAGATGTGATGATAAAATCTTATTTTGTGATGAATAACTCCAGCAGTGTCCCTGAAGTCAATGGGAGGGCTCACATAATTAAAGTCTATCCTACAAGGAAGAAGTTGTAAGGACCAAACTTTTAGTTATTTAACAGCACTGGCTTGATTTTAAAGCCTACAAGGGCATGCTAATTAGTCATGAGAAAAATAGTTATCATGAAGATATATTTTATTTCATTAAGAGAATATACAGTGTATTATACTTGGCAGACATTTTCAGCAGTGTTTGTAAACCAGTCTTCTGGGATAAACAGAAAATGAATGATACTGCTAACAACACTCTAAACAGCCAAATGTCTTTTGCTACAAAGTAATGCGTACAAAGTTTGCTTTTACTACATCTATAATATAGCTCTGACGAATGGTTTCCTATTTCCATGCAAAGAAAAGTTGGGTGCTTGGCATAAAAGCAGACAGCGTGTGTTTGATTGCGTGCCAGCTTAGCTGACTGATGGATCAGGATCCCAAGGCTCATTGTAACTTTAGGAGAAAGTAGGTGAAGACACAACTTGTATCTTTACTATCATGTATATGCTGATCAGGATATTATCATTGCTTTAAGATTATATGACTCATTCTCTGCTGTTTGTTTGCTGTTCCTCATGTTTATTTATCAGGAATATCTGTATATGCAATCAACTCAATCATAAAGCTCATAAAGAATCAAAATGCAGCTTAGTATCAATATATTGTGAGGTTCAAACTGTAGTACTGGCTTTATGAGACTGCAATGAATGATTAAATAAAGAAATCCTAAGGCCTGTGTCCTGCAGAAGGTTAGAGTAGCTTGGAAAAGTGAATCCTCTGGTCCTTTTATTCTATGAGTGTACTGATCTAAAAGTTTACTGTGGAGAAAATAATGCAAGAGACCTTGCTACTGACTTTTTTACATTACTGGGGAAAAAAAAAATAAATCTTTCTTATGCAGTCAACAGATTTTTCCTCAGTATTATGCGCTTCTCTTCCTGCTTCTCCGTTTCTTTCAAAGTTTGCTCAACCATTTACTCACTGGAATAAATTCACTGTGTTGGCAAGATTCACTAATGAAGACATCCTGATCTGCAAAGCATGTTATGGTTTCTCTCTCTGCTTTTCCTGATAATAGGAATTCATTTCCATCCTGTGTTACAGGGTTACAGACAGTTCTGAATGCCAAGCAGGAACATGCTGTATTCATTTGTATTTTTAAATAATTGCACCATGTCTTTGACTTTGGCTGCCTTGACTGTAGCTTCCTGTGCTGGTAGCCAGCACACCATGCAATTGCTGTAAGTGTCTCTCTTTGATCTGCTTAAACTACACCTTATTCTGGCTTTCCATCTAAAGGTAGCTATCCAGCCTGGCATCACTGCTCTTTCTTACAGTATTTTAAAAGCGGTCAACCCCAATTTAAATGCTGGCTTTAACAAAGGATATGTCAATTGCTTTTTGCAGCTACTTTATTTTTACAGTGCTCACAACTTTTTCCTCCTTTGGAAAAAAGATAAATCTATATTTTGGCTCTTCACCTTTCATATACTCAGAACTATATTCTGTGTCCCTGAATAGAAATATTTACACCATGTGTTATAATAGTTACAGAATTACTAGTAAAAGTAGAAAGTATGTCACTGATCTTTTAAGTGGTCAGGTATCCATGCTAGATTCCTTTAAAACCAAAGTGAATCAACAGAACCTAATAAAGAGTGATTATATTGCATACACTATGCCTGGGAACAGGAATCTCTGCCAAAAGCTCTAGTTGGGGCTTTGGAGGAGCTATATCAATAAGAACTAAAAGCAGAGTAGTGAAATATTCAGATACTTCTGGTCTTATCTCTGTTCTTTCTTACAGCAAGAACAAGCATTTACGTTGTCTCCTCAATTCTAATTCATATAAGAAAGAACAAGAACAATGTATTTGAGAAATGGCATAAAATTATGTTATCATTTGCCATTAAGTACCCCATAATTTATTTAAGGTCTGATCTTGAGAAGTGAACACACTCCTGCAACATCTGAAGACTTGCAAAATTGCAGAGCTTAGCACTTAGCCAAACAGGTAATTAGCAAGAACAGAGATGTTAGCCCTATGGTTCTTGGCAAATTCCAGTTAAGTTAAAGTACTGTTTATAGTGGTGCTTACATTTTCCCTCTGGTTTTATATGGTTACAATATTTTCAAGCCTCCTTTCAGAAAAGTAGCATGCTGACTAAGTCCAAATGATTCATGTATTCCAATAAAATAGAAAACATTAGAATGATTGCAGTATTGCCAAACTGAGCGCTACTAGATAACTATTAAGTATAATGCACTGGCTTTGTACAAGGGATCCAAACTTAAAGTAATTTTTCTCATGCATCTAATACATAGAAAGATAATCAGGATCCACTGAATGGCTTAAAATCATAGCCACACAATAGATATTGTGTATTTTGAGTATGGAAGAACAAAAACAACCTTTTTTTGATACAGCTCATAAAAATGTTTCAAGAGCTTTTGGTGAGGGCATGTTGTAACAAAGAGTATTTATGAAGGAGAAGGAATCCTCACAGCAAAATAAAGATCATATTTATAAATACTAGCAGTGCACAGATAATAAAAAGCACAGTTTAAACATGCAGGGCATTATCTATGAGGAAGAGGGAGGGAGAAATAGTTGGGAATTGCAATTTGGTAACAATGAAGAATTTGACAGGTTAAAATAAAGTGAATTTTCAAGTAAAAGTAGTAATTAAAAATGAAATTGGATATCTGAAGCATTGGTATCTGTTCAGGTTAAAAATAGTACTGATTGTTATGTCTGCAATGTATTCTAAATTGTTTGCACTATGTGCTTTTGACAGCGTATGTATCTGTAGTCAGTAATAAAGTTTCCAACATAAAAGAGTGAGATTTTTGAACTCTCTTAGCTAGCAGGTCTATTATTTGTATAAAGGTTGCCGGAGTTGTCTCCCCACCCCCTTTCCCACTACAATAATTCCATTTGTTTAAAAGCTACACAAAAGTTTAAAAGCTCACACTCAAAAAAAAAAAAAAAAAAAAAAAAAAAAAAAAAAAAAAAATAGTAAATGGTTCCATGACCCTGTTAACCCACTTAAAGTGACGGCTGTTATTACTGGTTCTTGCTTATGCTTAGGGGAAATTGCTACTATTTTTTCCCCTGCAAACAGTTGTTGCATCTTGGGTCAAGACAGTTGTTCAAGGTCCAAATAAAGAGAAAGCCTGATTTTATGGTATGAGTCACTGGGCTTATAATGCAAATAGTGTCTCTTTGTTTGGGTTGTGAATTTTGAAGAGTAAATTAATGAGCACAGCATCAAACTTTGTATCTGGCAAACACATAGGGATTCTGGACATGACACATGTAGGAACGACCAGTGACATCTATGCTGCAGCTTTCCATTGATAATCCAGTCTAGAAAACTGCCATGATGTATGTGCATATGTATATGATGTGTATAGGATCACAATAAGTTTCTGTTACTGTTGAACTTTGTCGTGTCAGCTAAGTTTAATGTGTATTAATCAGACTTATTAAAGAAAAATAAAAGTTCTTTGCTGTTTTGGTAATTTCATTTTGGATTTTATCTGCTTTTTGGAAAGTAGTGCATCTTTTTGTATCCAAAACACATATATGAAATTCTTAGTGTCATTACATACTCTTAAAACTGTAATGTTTTATTTTCATATTTATGCTTTTTTCTTTTTCCTGTGTGAGTGTTGCCTGTGATCAGGCGTGACGACCTGGTTCAGGGACGGCACGGCGACTCCCCCATGGCAGCGCGGTCCATCAGCACGCAGACACCAATGTGGTGGACGGAAATGGCGCTTATTCATGCGTGGCACGGTGTTTTCTAGACCCGGTTTACAACGCCACGTCCGTCTGCTCACATCATAAATCAAGCACTATTGCCTATCAGGCTGTCAGGAGGGGGGGCCCATCTTTCCGTACATCGTGATATCTTCCAATCACCGGACCCTAACCACCCACAGGTGAGATAGAAGGTGTGATGCAAACTGTAATCCTTTGCTGTCTGTTATCTTCCGGTTTTGAGTTAATGATTTGTCTGAGATATTTTCACAAGATAAGTAGATACTCGGAAGTGTCACTTAATGGGATTTTCTGGAGTTTCTGACCTACCCTGACTTCACTGTGAAATAAAACCATACTACTAGGCATCTGTATGCCATTTGATTGTATATAGGCACTGAATTGTTTCTGTCTATCCCTGCCAAAAATGTGTTGCAAAATTGGCCTTTGATCCTTGCTACTGTAAGTATTTAATCTCATTATATTTATGCACTACTGCACAGGGAGTCTGGATCAATTTTCTCTCTTGGGAACCTATTATTTAATTTATTGTTCATACTTCTGTATTCTTCTTCCATGTGTTTTTTCCCGGGTCATTAGTGATGAGCCTTCTAACAAGCCTAGGTCAAATCCTGTAAAGTATCTTCTTTCTCTTTGACTGTAATTGCCCTTTTGCCTTACTCTTTCCAGATAAGCAATAAGAGAGGGTGATAAGAGTGATCCCCTGGGCCCTTCCTTGCAGAGAAAGATCAAAAGCTAACATATTAAATCACCTTAATCTCAAAGGGTAGGCAGAAGAGATCAGCTGAGTATTTTTCAGAGGACCAAGTCAAGAAATGCTTTGTTATCTGAGGAACTGCAGCTGCATCTGGTGATCATGTACTATGTAGGTGGGTGAAAGATTGGGTCTTCCTGTCTCTATGCCCATATATCACCTTCACCTGCTTCACACTAGTCTATCCACCTCTAAGTAGATTGCAAAGGAGTCTTCTTTAAAAGAGAGCCATGGACTTCTACTTCCTCTCCTCCCTGAAAATCTGCTAGGTGGGAATGTGATCAGAAACTGTTTGAATGCCTCTGCCCTCCCAAAGCCTGTCCAAAGGCTTCTTCTATGGAGGTATGCTGTGCTTCCCAGTAGCTGTAGCTTTACTGGGAAGTGCTATTATAGACATGTAATGCTGTTCTCGTGGCAGACAATTTTTTTTATTTGCCTTTGGAGTTGTTCTGCAGCCGTACCTATTGCTCCAATCAAAGCTGATCATTAATCTTCACAGTTTCTAATTCAATATATGCAAATATATGCTAAAGTCTACACAGTTTTCTTCAATTACTGTGCTGCCTCCTTCATAGAAGATAATAATAGACTGATTAAGAGTGAGGAAAGGGTGCTGTTATGGATTTCTTTCTCTTACTGTAAAGCACCTGACAAGACAGCAAAGGTTCTTCTGTTCTTTTGACATAACTAGCTGTGAGCAGCCAGTTCAGATTCACTCAGCAGTGATTCAGGCTTATTTTCTTTCTCATGGTCATATCTCAGAAATCATAACTACTGGAAGGTGGTGTTTCTGTCACACATACAGTATGTACTAACTTGCTAGGCTGCTTTGATCAACTTAGTGGCACCAATGTACCATACGAAGGAAAATTTAAAAACAAAACCAAAAACAACCAACCAAATAAAAAAAAAAAAACCAAAAAAAAACCCCACACACAAAAAAACAGCCAACCAACCAACGAACCAACCAACACCCCACAGACCTCTACAACAATTCATGTTTTGTTACAAGAAGAAATGTTATACTATACTTTTGAGACTAAATCCTGAAGATTCTCCATACCTTTACTGTTGTGCCCACGACTCTGATTTTTCATGAGTATTCAATATGCAAAGTCCTCCCTCAGCTTATTTTTGATAAATACTAGGAAACACGTGTCTTCTTCCCAACATCTTCCGTAGCAAGCTCAGTATCTCACAGAATTAAGCCATAAGTCAAGCAAGTTTCTTTGTGTGTTATTATTCAAGTGGAGGGAGCTACAAGAAGAACAGAGAAGCTGTAAGATATAATACACAATGGAAGAAAGAAAAAAGTTTTGTAGTTGAATGTAAGAACATATGTTCAAATCTTTTCATTTTGGCTTGATAGTTCTTGTCTTAATTTTATTCCTCTCTGGTTTTAACATTTTAGCAGCAGTATAAATACTCTCCACCACTATTCAGTTCTCAGTATTTACATCAATGTGATTTATAAACGATATTCTAATTTACGAGAAAAGCACCAATCAAAGCTCTGAACATTAACGTGCAAAATTGTAATTAGAATCTGTTACAGAGGACAGCAAATGTAAAAGTACAGAAATGTCCAAGCAATGATTCCTGTTTATTCAGAATTCGCTGTAGAAAATATAGTAGTTGCTCTCCAGCTGCGTTAGAAAGACCTGTAATAGTTCAGTAGACTATCTGGATCTTAATCCAGATTTACTGAGTGTCTTGCAACAGTGTTGTCTTTTGTTTGTGTTGTTAAGAAAACTATTGCCAAGTCAGCGATCTGGAGCTCATTATAACTGTGTGTATGATATATTTGTCATTACCCTTTTACACAGGCTTGTGAGTTACTAATTTTTTTTCTTAAGTAATTGCCCTTAGAAACAGTGACTATTCTGACAAAGAATTCTTTCAGGTATGTTCTGTGCTTTTGATGGTTAAAAAAAAAAAAGGTAAAAAAAAAAAGCTTAAAAGCTTTTTCCTTCAGGAGTGGCAAAAAAGAAATAGTGTTGGTTCCACTTCTTATAAATATTCCTTTATGTAGTATATATAGTTCAAATGATGCATACTTGCAAACCTGGCAAGACAACTAAGACAATATATTTATAAAACATGGTCCAAGACCTCAGATTATTTTTTTTTTTTAAAAAAAAAAGGTAAAAGTAAGCTTTCACAGAAACTGTGAGAGGACAATTTAGAAAGTGTGGGTAAAGAAAGTTCATAAAACTAGTTGGGTTTTTTTTTTAATTTTAGCCTATTCCTGATAATTCCTTAGGATAAAAAGTACATTTTTTATTTTTAACATTTTTACTTAGTATTTATAGATCTCTGTGGATATAAATTATGCCCGTCAGTGGAGGAATTACATTTTGCTTGGAACTACTAGAAAGAAATCTTGATATACCTTCTAGAAAATTTTGAAAGGTTATTTGTAAGTTAAAAGAACCTATATTATTTGATGTTTTTTTTGTTAAACAACTTTATTATCTTATGAATCAATCAAATGACTAACTTTTCAACCCATAATAAGCATTTTAATTGATGGAAGGACATAGAGAATATAATGAACAATTATTGCAGTGAATCTTTTGTATTCAGCTACTGCATGTATTTAAATTACCTCCTGCTGAGAGCAAAACCTGCACTGACAAGCAATAGCTGCTGTATTGAGTTAGGCCCCAATGAGCTGCATTTATCATAGAATCATAGAATAGTTTAGGTTGGAAAGGACCTTTAAAGTTCATCCAGTCCAACTCCCCTGCTGTGGTAAGGGACATCTTTAACTTGATCAGGCTACTTGAAACGCCATCCAACTTGGCCTTGAACACTTCCAGGGATGGGACATCTACCCCTTTCTGGGCAACTTGTTCCAGTGTCTCACCACCCTCATTGTGAAAAATGTCTTCCTTATGTCCATTCTAAATCTACCTTTTTTCAGTTTAAACCCATTTTGCCTTGTCCTGCCACTACAGAACCTGGTAAAAAGTCTGTCTCCATTTTTCTTATAAGCCAAATTTATATATTAAAGGCTTCAGTAAGGTTTCCTCAAAGCCTTCTTTTCTCTAGGATGTGGCCATCCAGTCAATTCCTTATCCATCTAATTGTCCATTCATCAAAAATTTATACTTCCAATTTAGAAATAGAACTGTTGTGAGGGACTATGTTAAAGACCTTACAAATGTCCAAGTAGATGACATCAGTTACTCTTCCCTCATCCAATGATGCAGTCACTCCATTGTAGAAGGCCACTAGATTAGTCAGGCACAATTTGCCCTTTATGAAGCCATGTTGCCTGTCTCTAATCACTTCCCTGTCTTCTATACACTTGAACATAACTTCCGGGAGGATCTGTTCCATTATCTACTGGGCACTGAGGCAAGATTGTGTGATCAGTAGTTCCAAGGGTCCTCCTTATTACCATCTTGAAGTAACAGATGAAGTTACATTTGCTTATGAGTTAAATAGCAGATTCTCTTCCAAACCTGCTGGCTCAATGCAAAAATAAATCCAGCTTTTTCAATCAACCCAGGTGGTATTTTTGTCCAGTGGCACTTTCAAAACGTAATAGAAAGCCAACTACTTAGTTCAAGAGAATTGTAAGTTCCTGGTTTAGGCAAGAATAGATTTTCATCTTACCACCATTCAGAGTAGAAAGGGAACATCAGTTTATATTTAGGCCCTCTACCTTGGAAAATGAGTACTTTCTCTAAACACCTGCAGGTGACTTCTGACTTTGCAGTCCTGGGATTTTCACACATCTTTCTTAAGTTCTGAACTTGGCAAAAAAGTAAGATGGTTTTAGTTACAGTTTTATGGACTGTACAATTTTCCCCAGTTACAGGATTTCTTGATGGTGTGGGTTAGGTTTTTTTTAGTCTATATGAAACAATGATACATATGTTTCAAGACCATTTTTTCTGTAAAATATTTTACTTTAAAATAGATTAAATTACTATGGACACATTTTTGTGTTAAAACAAAACTCTGAGGAAGAAGACCAATTTTAATCCAGCAGACTAATGCAAATTAATTTATATTGCTGAAAAATTACAAATGCACATTTGGGACAAATCAATCCTTAGTTCTGTTGCTAAATACAATATTTGTTCTCTGAAGTGATAGTTTTAGTATTGTAATGCAATATGATAAATCAGGCAGGGGACGACTAATAACATGTGCATTTTCAAAACATTTACCTATGATAAACCGTTTGCTTTAATCTTTCCAGTTACAAATGTAATGTAAGATAAGCCTTGTTTCTCTTCTTCCATACACATACCATTGACTTCAAGAGAGTTACTATACCATTAGAAAACCATGTGGTTCCTAGCATGTTTTTGGAATTTGGCTCAGGCAAATTCTGAAGGGGATTACTGTTCATGTGTACCAATCCTATAAGAACACAAGGTAAGAAATGCTAAAAATGAAATCAGGGTGAAAGTGTTAGGCTTTGCTCCATATCATGTCTACTATTGTAACAGTTCTGTCTTCTGATCTGTGTGATCATTTTCAACTTCAAAGATGTATGAGGAACTTCTAGATGCTTTGAGAAACATTAGTCTCTTCTAGTAATTTTCTGTCCTTCAGAAGATGATCTAAATAAAATTTCTATGCACTCACATATACTAAAGCTAGCTTTTACATGAGCCAAGCAAGAATGAATTAGTATGTGTTTCTTCCAAAGATTTTGTTTGTCTTTCTCTTGGTAATGTCTCTAGCTTTTTTTTTATCTGTTAATTTACTTTAAATTGGCTGGAAAATTTAAAGCTGAAATGAAGAAGTAGACCTGCAGTTCATTAAAAACATGCATTAAATCAGCTTATTATAAATTCTGCCATTGCAGGGAATAAAAACAGATACATGGAAATTAAATACAGAGAGTTAAATTGTTATCACATTTTTCTTCCTACCTGAAAAAAAAAAAAATTGTAGTGTTCATATGGGAGAAATATGGAGTCAAATACATATGAATGTTGTCTTGCTTTTCTTCTCACACCAAGTATTTTCTCCTTTTCACAGCTGGCTGATCTAGCAGAGGCTCAAAGGGTAATGTAGGAATCATACCCTGAAGGATTTTCTGTGCCCTTTAGCACTGGCTCTGAGCAGGGAAGTGCATCTCCATACATCTCTGAAAGGCAAACTTCTTGCACAACTCTCTGTGTATTGTATCATCAAACATGTCACGCCAGAGGTCTTTTTTTTTCTTCCTTTTTTTTTTTTCCTCCCTAGAATATCCAGCTTCCTTTCCTTTTTTAGGCAGTGAATATGTAGGAAGTGGCATGAGCTTTTAGCCTGAGCCACTCCCTTCCTCTTTAAGGCTGTGCAGCTGTGCATTTGCTTTTATGAACACGTGCAGATAGACTTGAACTTTTTTGTCTGTACTCCAGGGGAGGTGGATGTGAGCCAGATCCAATCTGTCAGTGAACTGGCTATGTTAGCATAGCACTGTACTGAACCTGCTGAGCTCTGCTGAGACTCTGCAGTTATCTCTGAGGTTCAATGACACACTTATACATCTTCATAGTTGAAGAGATTGGATAAGGGCTGGGTTTGGCCAGATCAAAATCTCCATAGGGTGTATATGGATGTATTTCCAATCTGTGTCTACATCTTTATCCTGCTGTTGCACAAGGGAAGGGGGGAAATGGATATTAAAGGAAGTCTCCTATACATGCTTTTATTTCCTTGCTATTTAAACTTAAAGAAGTTGGGGGTCAATCTAGCCCTAAAACAGCTAGAAGAGACATTAAAGACCATTTGTGCTTATTTAGTTGATAGAAAATTATCTTTGATTTCATTTGACATTGATTTTGTCTTAGCTGGTAATAACTTTGAATAGACAAATTTAACCAAGCTCCTCTAGGTTATTCATGATGTGTCTCATGGGTATATTGGCAGTTAAGGTATTTCATGCAGACACCAACAGTTGTGTTTTAGGTGGGTGCCTATACTGTGGGATCTGATGCTCTAATCAAGCCCCCTCCTTATGAAATTAATAAAGAATGTATGTCTGACAAAAGCATATTGTTAGAAAAGGGAACTAATTGTACTGTTATCATATCAATAGTACTTGGAGTGCCAGGTAAGTCAGATGACATGTTCAAAGACATATGGGGAGTAATATGGGGAAGAATGTGAATTTGTATAAGATTCATGAAGTCACATAGTCACTTTGTGTTACAAAAAATCCCAACAAAAATGTTCATCACCTACATATCATCCTAAATAAAGTTAAGTTGCAAGAACTACATGTCTTGATCCACACTACAAGACTAAAACAAAGGCATTTTCTCAAAGTTATGATCTGGAGCAGGAGGTGAGCCTCTAACTTATTTTTCCTCCTTTATTCTGAAGAGAACAAGCTCCAGGGCTGCTCCAATAAACAACATAGTTGAAACTGCACCAGATTTGGATCCTTTTATGTTATATGGTATTTCCATACTACCCCAGCAAGCCACTATGCCTACATGCTTCCAGCAGCACAGCTCTAATGTCATTTCACACAGTCTTTGTTGAAAAAACCCACACATATAGTAGTATGTATTGAGAGAACAGAAGGAACATATGGAGCCAAAAAGACAAGCATCTCTCCAGTGCTGTGTAGTGTGGTTTCACCAGTGTACTTTATGGAAAGTATTAGCATGTTCACAAGCCACTCTGCATCGTTTGGCTTGGGGAATCTGGGATTGCTGCCTGGCAGAAGCATTTAAGACAGTTAAATACAGCAGTAATATATTTAAGATGGGGTTGTGAAAAACCATCTTTAATTGAAATTATTCCATTCTGGCTACCTGTAGTTAGAAAGAGAACTCTAGACTTCAAAAGAACTCAACCTCTGAAATCTCATTTGTCCCAGCTAAAAACTGATGTGCTATGAAATACGGGTCTAAAGGGAAGCTTTGGATGCCAAGCATCTGCTTAAGTAGCACATTTCAGCAATTGGATGTCAAACAAAATCTGGAAACAGTATGTAGAAGTGTGAATACATATCCATGGATCTGTAAATACTTTATTCCTTGAAAAATGTGAGGCCATTAGTCCCAAAGCTATTCAGATCCCAAGTTTACTGACTGCTTTCTTCTCAAAAAAGTCAGCACCAGGTTTTGAAGCAGGGTGATGGAAGCAGTGCATTGCGTGATTTCTCTTTTATAGTCTTGACAAGCCATTCATCCACAACTCCAAGGTATTTCCAGTCTCCTACAGAAACTTGAATGAGGATTTTCAGTCTTTCAGAAAAATCACTTATCCTTTATGCTTCTGACTTTCTTGAGCTGGTTCTTCTGCCTCCCACATTTCAACTGTTTAGTTTTGAATAGGATGCAAAATCAAGGAGAATTTTTTGTTGTCTTCAGCATTACTGCATTCCCTCAGTATAGTTTCTCTTTCTAAATATTTCGTAATTTGTACAACATAAAACATGTCAGATGACATTCATAACACTGTATGGCATAATTCCTGTGATCTACTGGTTGTAGCACTTTCTTGGAAGGTCAGAAACGTAGCTCAACACTCAAAAAAATTAGTCTGAGTCAATCTCATAAATGTAATGGAAATCCAAGTGAAATATTCATTTCAGCTCAGGATTCCACACCCACGCCCACCCTCCCCCCCTTCTCCTTTTAAACAAACAAAAGCAATCCAGTTTCAGACTTAATTTTAAAGGAGGGAGAGGACTGGCATATCAGTTGACAGAAGAAAGTGACAATTGCACATTCTATCTGAAGAGAGAAACCTTTTTGAGAGAGGGGGGAAATAGAAACATTGGTCTGTCTAGACTTAACCCACCTAAAATTGGGATGATTGATTTTAATACTTGCTCAGAGTGTGCTGCAATTTACTGATATTTTTTCTTAATTATATTTGCAAGGTATTGTTTGATAGGAATATATTACAAAACCACACAGGAGAGCTATGTGTGGCATCCTTACTTCATTAAGCTCAGTGAAAATACATCACTGGGATTGGGTTTCATTGAATAAAGACAAAATACTCAAACTGAAGATGATTTAAACTATACAGCTTGGCTGTAAATTGTTTATACGTATTATACATTGCAGAGCAATGTGGATATTTCAAAGCTGTCATTAAGTTAGTAGGCTCAGTCTGGCTTAGGGGGTCACAGAAGCCAAGGCATATGTTGCAAGTGATGTCAATAGCCTGAATAGGATTTGTCTTAACAGCTGTGCCTTCCTACCGGACACCTGAGGTAGTTAACTAAGGTCTGGTTGTAGTCTTTGAAGAACAGAAATTTAGGGAACAATTAATCTTCTCATGAAGTAAAAAAGTAATGTAAGGCAGATGACCTGCACCCTACCTGTTTATTTCTCTTGACTGTAGTGCAAGGGTGACTAGATCAGATGTAGAAAACTATTATATACCTGCAAAAATAGATATGGGATGAGAATAACTGTCCTTGTCCTTGACCTTGACCTTGTCTTTGCCTCCCATGCATCTGTGAGATTTTTACCTCTTTCTTGCTTACAGATGAGCCAAAAAATACCTTGAACATGTCTTCAGGTTATTTTTCCAATTGTTTTCTTATGGATCTTTCAGAGGTGGAAAAAGGCAAAATTATATCTATTTAAAAGGACATTAAGAACATTCCAAGCTTTTATGAAGTTTCATGGGTTTGGAAATAGAGAAGGGGAATGGTTGGTATATGGACCCTTAATTGTTTTTTCCAGATTCTTTACCACTCTGAATGGAGTGCAGAACAAGAGTGTCAACTCAGCACCATAACCTCCCTCTCTATACGTGTTATTAGAAATCATGAAGCTACAAACCTTCAGTAATTTTAATAAATGGGAGATTGCAAGAAAGTCAATACCATGCCAAAAGCGAAAGGATTCAATTTCTGATTGCATTTTCCTCCTTTAACAGAAAAGATAAAATAATGTTTCCTTGTGGTTGCTACTGTTCTTTCAGGTATGATTAATAGGAAAAAAACATCTTTAAAGCTTTTTTATTTTTTCAGAAAAAAACCTCAAAGTTAGGAAGGCTTTTACCACTTTAAGAACTCTTTGGGCCTTTTGTGTCTGTGAAAAACTGTTAGAAATTTCCCAGAGGAGGACTGTATCATGCAGTTTCTAAGACTTAGACACGGTAACAATACTGCAACTGAATAAGCAATGAGCAATGAAAAATAAATTAAAAAAAAAAAAAAGACATTAATTTTTAAATATTTAATTTTGGTTTAGATTTGCCAAGTAATAAGCTGAATGCAATTTTAAATTATTAGATGTCCATTATTCTTTTTATTATGCTGTTGGATTTCCAGTAACTATTTTCTACTTCTCTGAAAGTATTTATTGTATTTGGGATTTAAAAAATAATAGCAAGTAATCTCCGTTGCATCAGTGATTCCCATGCAGTACAGGATTAGATCCAAATCTTAACGGATACTTGAGGAAATTCTAGATCAGAGAAGTCTGAAATATTTTTGCTTGGTACAAAGAAATGGAGAATATAACTGTGAGGTTGTCTCCTGAAAACACTGATGTGATGAGGAACATCCCAGAACTATGTAGCCTATAGTCAATCCAAGCTAGGCTTTGTCTGATACTCCAGTTTGAAGAGTCAAATATAAAATGCTTTATTCCTGGGGCTTCATAAATCTCTCAAGCAGTTTTTCAAGGCTTAGGGTCAGGGCAGTCCACTAGACATATAATAGATGCTCTCTGTTAAGCCTTCTCCTTCCCTGAAGGGGAAGAGAAATGGAATAAGAGAGAGAGACATTGATTAGAAAAGGAAACTAGAACAGCTTTAATGATAATGATAATAATAATAAAATGGAATATATACAAATATATACAAAGCCAGTATTGAACCCAACCACCCTGATGGCAATTGAACCACTGTCACCGCTGATGCTGTGGAATAAGCATTGGGAAAATCCCAGACTGAGACTAGTGACAGATAAGAACCAGGTTTAGGAGCTGGATTCTGGTAGTGAATTCAGGAACACACAGATCA
>VWZY01009129.1:13074-45343 GCA_013399075.1 Chloroceryle aenea
AAAAAAAAAAAAAATCAACCGAAAAAACAACAAACCCACAACACTTTTCTTCCTCTTAAAATCTTTTTCTATTTACTGACCTCAGGATATGCTTAAACTAAAGCTGAAGCACTTTGACAGTGAAATTATTATTACCCAGGGATTGATCCCTTCAAAAACGACAGCAAAACGAGTCAGAGGAACTGTAACGGGGGGTGGGGGGGTAAGAAATGTAGGGATTTGGATGTAAAGCTTTTTTTAGAGTCTAAGTGCTAGGACAAGCCTGAACACCCAGCTGCCAGTGTCACTACTCTCGTTTCCATCAATACATTGCTAAATTAATCCCAAGGACAGAATAAACTGCTCCCATGATGCAACAGACAGTAAGGAGAGCAGCTTCTTGCAATACACAGGACCCCCTGACTAGGATGAAAACTTGATCCATGTTGCCATCAGTCTAGCACACTCTTTTAATGGTACTTTCTAAACATATTCTGATCCTGAGCTTTGTGACGGAGTAAAAATTGAAGCACTGCTAAAACACACTCAACAATAACATCTGTATGGGGCAGAGTCATCACTACGGTCAATTAGGTATTCATGGCTCTGCGCCCATTTCTGCTGCAGAAGGTGTGATTGTACTCACTGTTTTCTCCAGTTCTTGCGCTCGATTTAGTTACGCTGGTCTAGAGACTGCTTCACTACACAGCAAAACAAAACCCATTCCAAAGCAAAGCAGAAACGGATTTGCAACGTAAAAAACAGCCTAATTTTTCAAAAGCCCCAAAATTGGATGGAATACCTCATGGTACACTGCAGAGAGTAAACGTGGACATTTGAAATGTCTCTTCAAAAATGAGGATTTTGCGAGCATTCTCTCCGGAATGCCGAGACGCTCGGGTGAATGCACAAAAGCACCACGCTGAATGCAACACGTACTTTTCCTTGGCACAGGTATCGGAAAACAACAATTAAGCTTTTGTCAAACATCTCCTTTTTCCGTCAAACAAAATCTTCCTAAATACCTGTGCTGTAATGCCTCTTTCACATATATAGTTATACAGTCTTTCTCAAAAGACTATAGTCAAATGGCATTGTTAAATAACCAAATGTGTTTTCTCTACCCTACTTTCGATTATTCAACATTAGCGCATAAATTGACAGTTATTAAGCAAATGATAAATGTTAACTGTTCATACAAAGAGTGCTTTAGTGAATCAAAACCATTAAGGGTTCCCAAGAGCATAAATGTAATTCTTTTATAATACTGAAAAGGAAAGCTAAAAAAAAAAGAAAAGAAAGAAACGGAACACATGCTGAGATTCCCCAGAAGAGACAAGGAACAGAGACAACCTAACACAGTACAGCTTAAAAATCACTGTACAAGGAATTTAATGTGTGGAAGATTAGAAAACATGAAATTTGATTTCTTTTCCTTATGCCTCAGAGCTTCTGTTATGCTTCTCGTCGATTTTACCAAGCTGAAGAAATGCCACAAATTTTATACATAAACTTTCCCTTGTACATTTTTTTTTTCTGCTACACAATAAAGTAAGTACCCTTTGTCAAGCACAATGACCACATTAAAGAATTAGAACTTAACAGAAAGTTTACCTTTTTAAATACTCTTAACTTCAACTCAGAAGATACAGAAACACTGAAAAAATTGGAGGAACAGATTTTGAAAATTTTTCCAGGACAGGTAACACTGACAACTAATTGAAGCTACAATCTAGAAGATGTTCCACACCCTTCTGTCTTTTCAAACATGGTATTACAGTGTTACTCTGACGTCTGCCAGAGAAAGAAATCAGAAATATGCTGTGAAAGAATCACCATTGTTTCTCTGCTTGGAGAAAAGAGTTATCTCCTCAATGCCAGCAGATACCTTTTACCCTTCAGGCGGCTTCTTGACCTATCAACAAAGTTTACAAAATGCCCATCAAAAAAAAAAAAAAAAAAAAACAACCCCAAAACCAAAACAAAAAAAAAACAACAGCAGAACCAAAGAGAAAACCTTTTCCATTGATTTTGCTCTATCACACTTTTGATGCAAATGAGTGATGCGAGGTCTCAGACCACAAAGTGAAGGGAGTTGGAATATATATGGTTTTCCCTAAGAAAGGGAACAGAGGTACTTCAGGATAATGAGACAGGAAACGTGTAAATCCCACCCCAGCCTCTTGTTTAGAGCGTTTAATAAAGCAGCACTGTATTGTGGTACATCAGTACATTTTGGCACCATTTGGAAAGATAGCACCTCCTGAGCTGCGAGTACTGTATTTTACTGCACCCTGACAGGTTAGAGAAAAGCTGTCTGCAACTTTTGTATTTTTCCTAGACAGAATAGTTACACGGTATTGCCAAGTAGTTTTAGAACTGGCCTTCCACTACTGCCAAACAATTCTTTACAGTTATATTCCCACCCACCCCACCCCCACGTCTAAAAGGTACTCTGGCAACTCTACAAATGTTCAAGAAAGCACCATATTCTCCAGCTACTCTGCAACATACATTGAGATGGGGCTTTAGAGAGATTGACTTTGGACACCCAGGTCTTACAAATTCTTAGACTTTTTAGAAAATACACTTCCTGTAAAAAGATGTTGGGTTGTTTTGGGCTTTTTTCCCAATTTCATTTTTAGAGAATAAACATTCTTTAAAAATTAAGTTCCCTCCTCCAAAACTAGCCCTAAAGGAATAAAGCACCAAGTAAAAGAAACAGGGAAAATAAGACCCTGCAGTAAATACATCAATTATTTTAGTACATTAAACATGAACGGAGAGGAGAGAAACATCATTTAATAGCGGCCTGATTATTCCAGTAGGGCCACTTAGTTGTTGTGATGGAAAGATAACACTTGCTTAAGTAAGTACTTCACATTCCTCAGATTAGTAGAACTGCAGATATGCAAAGTATCATCATCATTACACTGGCTCCTACCATGATTTTAGTAAATAATTAAAGGCTGCGACATCGCTCCTGGTAAGCATATCATAATATAACATCTGGGGGGTGGGAGGAACAGACATGACCTATTTCTTCATCCTGCATTTTATGCAGGAGGAGTGATACTTCATCCTGTGGTCAGAGCATGATGACCAAGAGGGATAACTTGTAGCTGGTGATGTTTCCTGGAGAGACTGAGGAGTTCCTTTTGTGATGGTAACAAGCAATCAATAAGCTCAAGAGGTAAACTGCAATAATACAGGTCGAATTTCAAAGAAGTATTTCTTTTAAAGAAATTTGTTTTGTTTACATTGTTGAAAGCTTTTAAAAAACATCTTCCAGCCCAGCACTCGATACCTTCAGGGGACAATTATTGCTTTACCAGAAGCATTAATTAATTTTAATTACTCCTTCTGACAAAGGCTTTGTACAGAACGTAACACAGGTATGTTTTATTAACAATCCAAGATTTTAAGTATTTTTCATTAAGAAAAAACAAAAAAAGACTGGTTTATTATTACAACACTAACAACTAAAGTAGGAAAGATACAAAACATGCAATACAAAATGCATAGAATTCTGACTCACAAACCAGGGAGGCTACATTGTGAAACACTTTTTTTCAGACCATTTACACTAAATGCAATTTAGATTGACTTGTTTCTGCCCAAATAATCTTTGCTACTCATCTATCAGGTACTGGGCACCAGTAGCATATAGCACTAGTAGCACTAGCAATAGATGCAGGGAAAGTGCAGGGAAGATGGAAAGGCATAAAGTAAGAATAAGCCTATTCAAGCACAGAGAAGAAACTAGAGAGAAGGTAAGAGATACGTGAGGTATGAAAGATTGCCATTATTTTAAGTGGCGAGGTGATTCATTAAATGGTCTTGGGCAGACAAGTCTGTCAATACTGGAACAAAGCTACATACAAAACCATCATTTTAATTAAGGTCTTAGAGAATGTCCAGTGAGTTAGCTGGCATTAAATCACATACAAAGAAAGTTTTCATTTCATCTGACGTGTGTGTTCTCCTCCAGACATTCATCTCACAGGAGGAATGCTAAATGCAATGATAAACTGCCTTCTTTCCATGTAGGACAAGATTACCAACAAGCTAGGAATTAACTTCCACTGGATCATGACTGCACAGTAGCTAATTTTATATGGTACACATCTGGTTGTATTCCAATTAAACATGTATTTAATTCATCTAGAAATTCTAATATCAGGATCCTGCTTCAAAACATCTAAAAACATGAATGCTATGAAAGCAGGAAAACACTGCCAAAAAAACCCACAAACCCCACAAAACAAAAACCCACCTTGTTAATTAGAACACAAACTGAAGTTAATTAAGTTGGTGACACTCAGTGTGTCAAAAAAGCACCTCTCTGTGCCTAACATGACCTCAGGCCATGGCTGGAGAGAGATTGAAGGAGAATTACTGAAAGGAAAGAGAATTATCTCCACTGCATGCCCCAACACTGCAGAAAACTGGTTTTATTTCACAACCCAAGAGCAAGAAGGGAAGCAAACTGAAACACGCTATACAGCTATCAGCAATACTGGGGAGGAGAAACATCTGTAGTCCAGTCCCTCACGCAGGGCAGGACAATCTCCAGCCATGGTCAATGTATGTATGTGACATTCCAGGTGTCTGTAAAGGAGCTGTTTGAGAAGAGCGCAGTTCCTATCATCTCATTGCTGTTTCTCTGTCTTATTTTATGTCAGAGGTATCTGCACGGTGAGCTCTCAGTCACCTGGGAGAGCAGGGAGGCATCTAGAAGGAGACAAGCATGCTCCCTGAAGGCAAGCCAGGGAAAATTCTACCCACTGCTTCTAGCATATGACCTCCACCATGCTCCCCACATCCACTCCTAATTAGCAATGTGTTTGAGGCACCATACTTTCCACTTAGGTAATGAAGAACATTTATCAAAACTGTCGTCTGTTTTTTTCCAGTACAATACAGACTTTGTAAATCTGATCTTCCTTCTGCAAATACATTTTCCTCACCTTACCATAACATTTGTGTATTATTTATTAACATGATTTCGACAGAAAGTTTTCCTTTCGAATGAGAAAGATCTGGCTACTGGCACTGCGTTAAAAACAAAAGCAGAGATTTCTGGTTATTTGGGTTCATGTTTAAATGCACATTTCAGTGCTCTTCTGATTCAAAGCCAAACTTTCTTGTACAATACATTCTTCAGTATTACTCATGAGCTAATTTAAATGCAGGTATCACCTAGTTTCAACGAAAAAATGAAATGAAAATGAATCAAATAATTTCATACAAATTGCTATAATATGACAAATAGTACATTTTAGAAGAGCAGGCTAGGAAAATAATTTATATTGTATACTAAATAAAAAGGATCATACTCTCAAGAGCTTTTGAAACATTACTTTCCCCTTGATGAATTACAATGCAATTTTCTAGCCAACTAATTTCACTAAAGAAGATAATGACTTGAGCAAAAGGCTAATCAACTGCCAATCAGGATTCCTTGAAGCACGGAATGTCAAATATTGAAGCAATTTTTTTACAAGTCATAAAAGCACTTAAGTTCCATGATATATCATAAAACCTGTGCTGAAAATCTGAAGTTGATGAAGCGTTCTTATTTCTCCAGTGATATTCCTAAACAAACACGTTTCAGCCTTAACCAAATCTGCCATTAATATTCGGATCTATTAAAGAAGCATCATCACTACACAATTAGCTGTGTAAATGTCAATCAGAGAACTAAACAGATTAATCATCCAGGTTGTTTTCTCTACCAAGTGTCTGAACTGTCAATGTTATTTAATTTCTTCAGAAGTGGAGGGTGAGAAAAAATATTATCTTTTTTTAAGCTTGACTTATTAGAGTAGATTTTTAACACCGATAGAAAGTGCTAATTGATCACGACAATTTATTGTTAAATTAAATCCACTTTGGTTTTGCATTCTGTATCATTCCTCTTACACCTAAAGCTTTCTACAAAAACATTAATTGCCATCGTCCTTTCTACATGAGAAATACAGGTCACTCCTCTTTCATGTGTGGATGAATAGTATTCTCTGAAGGCAGGACTTAATTATTTTTATGTTGCTTGTCTCTTCTATTTTTAAAGTCAATAATTAATTATTTGTCTGGGCTTCTATTTCACCATCTTGTGTATTTTTCTGGGAAGAAAGCAAGGTAGCTTGAACCTCTATTACCCACTTCATCTTGTTATGATATTTTAAATTGGATGCATTTTGCACAAGCAGACTGTTAACACTGATGAATAGTGTAGAACGGAAAACAACATCTTTAAGCCATCTAAATCAACAGTGTATTCAAACTCAAAACTGTTTGAATACTAGGAAGGAGAGAAGCAGACAGGCCAGTCTCATATACTAAAGATCTAGTTCTGAAAATTGAATACACTGCATAATCCCAGAACACACTGGAAAAAATGGTTATAGATTACGGATTGAACCAAACATGTTCAAAGAGGACACTGTGTGCCAGCTAAAACTATTTGACTCATTCTTGGTCCTTACACACTTAAGGACCATATCCAAATCTAAGAAATTAAAGGCATCAAATGTTTTATTAAGTGACCATATTTCACACTGCTTCTAAAATCTGCTTGCAGCACAATGCCTAGATTGATTTATGCAAACAGAATTGGTGCAATTTCTGTGTTGAGCCTAAAAAAATGAGTGGGTGTAATGTATACCATGTAACTGAAGCTCCCATTAAGTTAACGAAGTTAATTTTCTTCCTAGCAGGTAAATAATGATAAATCCACTGCCCATGTGCCACGGTTTAATCCCAGCTGCAATTTAGCACCATACAGCCACTCGCTCACTCCCCTCTGCTTAGTGAGGTGGGGAAGAGAATCGGGGGAAAAAAAAAAAAGTAAAACTTGTGGGTTGGGATTAAGACAATTTAATAGGACAGAAAAGGAATAACAATAGTGATGAAAATAGAATATACAAAACAAGTGATGCACAGTACAATTGCTCACCACTTACTGACCAACATCCAGCTGATTTCCAAGCCACAATGTCCTCCAGCCAACTGCCCTCAGTTTATATACTGGGCATGATGTCCTATGGTATGGAATTCCCCTCTGGCTCACTTTGGCCAGCTCTCCTTGTTGTGTCCTCTCCCTGCTCCTCATGCACTCCCACCCTCCATTGGCAAGGCAGGACAAGAAGCTGAAAAGTCCCTAACTTAGTATAAACACAGCTTAACAACAGCTGAAACTTCCCTGTGTTATCAACATTATTCCCATCCCGAATCCAACATATGGCACCATACCAGCTACTAGGAAGAAAATTAACTTTATTCCAGCTGGAACCAGGACACCTCGCCATCAGTTATTCTTGCCATTCCCCATCCTCAGGCAGCACACTGGTCCTTACACAAGTCCTCTCTACTGAGCTTAGAAGACCTGGAGAACACATCTTCTCCTCCTTCCTCGCAGTAACTGTTATATACAAGATTCATGTGGTCTTACTACTATTGATATTAGTAGTTTGATCCTGTTCCCTTCCCTGGGTATAGACTGCATACAAATAAAGACCTACAGCAGCCTGCTCAAACAAGCTAGCTGCTTCCAGCTGCTGTCATGAAGAATTCCTTGACAGTGCCTTGGTAGCTTCTCTCTCTTTGACTATTGCCTAGCCCAAAATTCATGATCACCTCACCAGTGTGCTGGGCTTTCCAGGCTTGCTTTCTACATCTGCTTGTTGTCTCTTGTCCTTCCCTTACATGGGGAGCTCTTCAGGGCAGGGATGGCCTTTTACTGTTCCGTGTTGGCACCAAGAGAAAACAGCAGTGCCATAGTAACTAATTAGAGCTACCTGGAGCTATAGCAATTTTAAAAAGAATTTTAAATCCTTATCGAACATTGGAGGCAGCAGAACAGCAGGATAAAAGAACTCTTGACAGAACAAAGCAATAGGTACAAGCAGACTTGCGAGAGAAACAACTTCATCCCTTGCTTATAGGGCTTACCATCACTGACCCTCACTTTTTTACAGTTTGGGGATGAGTACTAGAAGAGGCAACATAATTTTCAACTGAACAAAAAAAAAAAAAAAAGAAGAGATAAGCAAAGACCAGAAAATCTGGGGCTAAGACAATGGGCCAACTCCCCGGCCAATACAGCAGGGATAGGAAAACTTCATTCCCTTTTTTCAAGGGAGAGATTTTTTATATATCTTATATGTATGTACACACATAAACACAAAATCCAGGAAGAAAAAGACATGAAAGCAGTCCTTCCCAAGACCCTAGCTCATCCTTAGGCCTCCATCTGTTCCTAGAAAAATACCTCTCAATGAAAGCACTTAATATCTCATTAAGATTTTTACCTCCTTTCTATTTGTCATTTACCTTGGAAACAGCCAGCTCATTTCAGGGAGGGAGGAGGAAGAACTAAGCTCAGGTTTGCTGAACAGCCTTTCCACCTTCCAACTAGCTTCCCCAAATCTCCTAGGTCTGCAGAAAGCTATTAGGTGATGACAGAGTCAATCAGACAAGCATCCAGTTAAAGTAAATGTATCAGTACAAATTCTCAGTGGTCAAACAAGCACAGAGCACACACAGCTGGAGAAAGCCACTTCTGAATGTTGACCTGCCCAATGTACATGCTTGCACCTCAGGAATTGACATCATAGACCAAAGGAAAAATCAAGACTGAAAAAAACCCAAAGCCCTACCTCTACAGGGAGCAAACTATAAAATGAGTTAGAGCACTGTGAGCACCCTAAGATGCTATGTGTTCTATATGCTTTAGATATTAACTCCAAGAACATCCTTCTGTCTCACCAAACACTTGTTGAATCCTTAAGTGTTTTAACATATCAGATTTATTAGATCACTGTTTGGCAGGCTTTCCACGAAAACTGATCTGGGAAAGCAATCACTATTTCAAGGAGTGTAGCTGAGCTGTGGAAAGCCAGCTGTTCTAGAAAAGCTTGACTTGTTTTAAAGCAGTCAGTGGAAGGGCAGAGTGGAAGAATAGAAAAGAAATAACTTGCATAAAAGTCCAGGTTTAAAGAAATCAGGAGAGAAATAAAAAGGTTCACGAACACCTATCAGACCTAATAAAATTGGACTTCATAAGACTTGAGTCATTTTCTAATCATGTGTACAGACACTGTAGACATAAACCATCACAGCCCCAGACTTTCCAGTGCAGTGCACCCTTTCCAGATGCTTGTATACTTTTCCAGTGTTTTGCTTTTCTGACTCAAGTGAGACAGGCTAGTTCTTAGATGGGAACCTTTGAAAAATATTTGAACTAAATAGCCAGCCTCTGTCTCCATACAGAGGTAAGAAAAATATGCCAATTTTCACCATAAATTGTTGTCTCCTTCCTCTGAAACTTCGAGGTTTATATTACTGATGTAGCCCTAGCCAGTCTGCCAACCTGCTCAGGTATGTCCCCAGGTAGCAGGGAACAAGTCAGAGTGAAACAAAAATGCCGATTTTTTCTTGACAGACAAAAAGTGTATCAAGAAAGAGACAATGCAAGTCAGCCTTTCAATAGAACTGCTGAAAATTACTTGCATGCAAACAAATTAAAAAGACTGTGACAAGACTCATTACGGAGATATTAGGGAATCACTGAGGACCTTTTTTCTTACATATATATGTATATAAAACTGCTCTGTTCCTGCATTATTTTATGAAAAAATGAATCTCAAATGAAATTACACTAGGGAGTGATGGAGTGGAAAGCAGGGGCAAATACTGAATAGGGTGGAGGCAGCAGGCTGAGACAGGGTACTGGGAGCTGTACCAACTATGGGATTCTTCACCTCCATCGCACATTGCAGAGCAATGAAGCACCTCATCTCTCTCAGGGGTCTGCGGTGTCAGCATTGGGAAGCGACAAGGATACTTGCTAACCTGATGACCTGTGACTTAGTTTTCCCTGATGACAGAAAAAGTAGTAGAAATGGAATTTATGTGAGTTTATATAGCCACATATAGTGCATCTCATTTATTAATGCAGTTTCTGACTGCTTTTCCCATCTCTGAGGAAAATACACCAGACTCGATAGAAAACTGAAGGCTAATGCTGGGGCAACCTTTAAGCACCACAGCATGGGACCTTTACATGCAGAAAATTATCGTTTTAAAGAAAAACATACAGGCAGTAAGAATATTTCCACTAGATCACCTGCCTTCAGAAAAACTATTCACAATAGAGATCTTCTGAAATCAATGGGGTACATTAACCAAGAAAGAGGACACTGATTTTTCCTGCCTTTTTAACACCCATATGCTACCATTTTCCATCCTTCCCAATTTCTTTCATCATACACTTTTATACTGACACTTTCTCCTTCTGTTTTCTTGTCGCCGCATCATTTTTTCTGACAAAAGAATGTCTTTTGTCATCCATCTTGCTCTGCTTCCACCACCAGGGAACAATGTCACTGACTAAGCCTCATATAAAACACCATAAAGATTTAGTGAGCCATGGGATCTTGATGCTTCAGGGACGATGGAGCGGCATTGCACCCTATTAGCATGATACCACTACCTGGCCTCACAATAAAAACACACAAGGGGAACAGATGCCCCAAAGACACATCATTTTATGTCATATGACTCTTGAAAATAACAAGCTTCCATGACAGTGTGAAAGGGTTGTCATAAATAAATGGTGTTCAAGGGAATTGGCTGAATTTTAGTCCTACTTTTGATCCTTTACTGATTTGCAAGTCTCTTTTCTCTTCAACACGACGCTGACCAAGAGCTGTGGCAGTGATACAAATACAGACCCCATTCCGAAAAAGATGAACACACTTCTCTGAACTGACGCTTCTCAGTCCCCCGGGGCTTTCCGAGCCTTGGCTGCACACCTCAGCTTTGCTCACAAAGACAAGAGGACGCAAGCACTTTGTAAACAAATTGGAGACAGACCTAATAACACCTCCACCAGCAAAAACAGAAGAGCCATTTTCAGCATCAGATACTAAAAGCTACTTAACATAATTTCTATTTATTACTTGCAGCAAATTTTCTTCCCCTACAGTTTTCCCTTGTTATGACTTTCCAACTTCTCATATTTCACTGTGTAAGATAACCCTCTATTTAATCAATACCTAACTATATTGCACAGAGAAAATGTGTTCTGCTGGCCCACTGCTGAGAATTAAATACTTAATAACTGAGCGCTACATTAATTTGTGCTTAAACAGGCTTCCTCTTGATGATCAAGCATTCTGGTAGATAACTGTCACCAAAGAGCTCCATAAACAAGATGCAACACCAAAGAAATCTAATTTTAATGTTTTTTTTTTTACTTAAGTTTCTTAAGTATAAAAGCAAGAGATCCACGTGCTGCTGCCAAGAGCCCATGAGTGCAATTCCTTCTGTAGCTAATGTTCTCTTTTCTGTTTTCTAAAAAAATCATTGATCTAGTTTATGACTCAAACTCTAAGTAAGTGCCTGAATATTCTGTCTCACAACCCCACACCTCATTTTAAAATGTAGGCAATTTAGGAATAACAAAAAAACAGTAAGTAGTCAAAGCATACAGCATATAACAAATTGTAACACGTGGGATCAGTGATGGGTATATTATGAGAGGTATATAGTACTGGCTTACAGCGTAATAGAAAAGCCCTGGGAGACCAAGCAGAGGCCAGTACATGGCAACAGTTAAACTCTGAATTTACTATAGAAGTAGAAATGTCAAAACTCCTCTCCCTCCCTTTTACAGCCCTGCCACCTTTGGCTCACTTGCAGAAATCCTTTAGTCACAGTAACAGCGCTCAGGGGGAGCTGCATCTATGGAATGTATCAGTACAGTGATGCTTGGTAACAGTCCCCAAGAAGACACAGGAAGCTTCATCTGGACATCATTCATAAGTGGTAGCAGAAGACAGAATGTCCATTATAGGCTTTGGGGCAAAACTCCTGTGGACTACAGATGTAACAAAGCAGCCAGACACAGAAATTAATAGTGAAGTAATGAATTTCCATCCCTCCAGTAAAGTAAAAATCTGTTTTGGCGAGGCTTAGCCTTGTACAACATATAACAAGACAGTAAAATAACCAAAGGAAACTCATTATTTGAGATACTTCATGAAAAATGTCTGCCTCCCCCGCAACACACACAAGCCATGGATACAGCCAAGAAAACTCAGAATTGTACACATTCACTTGGCATCTCACAAGAATGTGAAGAACAGACACTAGACCTGAAAATTATAATTCACAGCATCGAATTTGCTCAAAAATGTGTAGGCTGAAACTCTTGAAATTGGGGCAGACGGGCAGCAACGTGGTGCTAGGTTTGCAGAAGGCTCTTGCCAGAGGACATTTGTGATAAAAGGGAGCTGCAAATGGGCATGCGGTACAGTCAAGCCTGCTTGTATTCTGAAGCAACCAAGTTAACACAGAGATTTGGACTTAATTTAGTAGCCAACTCATGCTGCTGTACCTAAGCCACAGTGAAGTGTACAGATACCTGAGCTAGTCTTAAAATTCCTGCAGCAGCAGAGCTAGGCATAGGTTAACCAGTTCGGTGCTTGATCTTCAGTGGATTTTTCAGGCTCCAACAGCTCTCAGTTATTGCTAATGCTCAGACAAGATCTGCAGTGACAACAGTCCACATGGGTCCTCCGAAGCAAGCTAGAACAGTGGAATCAATGTAGAAAAAGGGAAACCACAACCGTAGTATGAGAAGAAACCAGTTTTGCCAGAAACATTAGTATCTGATCCAAACCTTAAAAGCAATCCAACTGCAGAACAATTCTGACAAACTGCTGCAATCTGAAACCAGTTTTATACCAAAAAGTGGCAGTTGCCCAATCTTTTCTTTGATTTGAAATGACCCTCCTTTGAGGGGCAGTTTTTTATTTTGTTTTACTTCTCAGTTTACAGTTACTGTGTCTTGCCTTAAAAGTCTACAATGGGGCACGGGAAGAGGGGGAGACCAACTATCAGCTGGAAGGAGCTGACCCTTCCCTGCAGCAGAAGGCTCCCTGGCCAGCTGCAGATGACAAGAAAGGGGGGACTCCTGACATGACATGGGAAGCCTGTGCTCTGACAGAAGCTGCACAGGAGGCACGGAGCCAGCAGCCTGCTCTCTGAAAGCTTCTTCCCATCACCCTGCTGCTATCAAAGGGCACTGACCTGACTGAAACAGAGTTTGAGAGCAGGAAGCAGCCTGCCAAGACAAAGGGGGAGATAGTTTATAAACCCTTTGCGTTTTGTCTTACCTAATCACTTCAAGTTTTCCCTGTTTAAGATGCAAGATATTAGAGTTTGCATCCAAACTTTCGGAGTTCATAGGCTCTGCCACTGGGCAGATGCCCTTCCCAATGCTCTGGCCAATTCAGTCTTGCAACAACTTCACCTCTCCCTTCTGCCAATGTCATCCAATTTACATGACCACATCATTTATGGTATCTTACCACCCTTGCAAGCACTATTCTCTACGTAAGCTTTCCTTCTATTCCAGAAAACACTTATTTCTTGCAAACCAGTATCTTTCTAAAGCATCTGGGGAACATCAAGAAGAGTGCTGCCAGCAGGTCAAGGGAGGTTCTCCTCCCCCTCTACTCTGCCCTAGTGAGACCATATCTGGAGTGTTGTGTCCAGTTCTGGGCTTCTCAGTTCAAGAGGGACAGGGAAATACTGGAGAGAGTCCGACAGAGGCTACAAAAATGCTGAAGGGACTGGAACAGCTCTCCTATGAGGAAAGGCTGAGAGCCCTGGGGCTGTTTAGCCTGGAAAAGAGAAGAGTGAAAGGGGATCTTATGAATATTTACAAATATCTGAAGGGTGGGTGTCAAGTAGAAGGGGCCAGGCTCTTTTCAGTGGTGCCCTGGGATAGGACGAGAGGTGATGGTGGCAAGGGGAAACACAGGAAGCTCCACCTCAACATGAGGAAAAACTTCTTCACTGTGAACAGGCTGCCCAGAGAGGTTGTAGAGACTCCTTCTCTGGAGACTTTCAAGCCCCGCCTGGATCTGTTCCTGTGTGGCCTGCACTAGGTGACCCTGCTCTGGCAGGGGGCTTGGACTGAGTGATCCCTTCCAGCCTCTACCATTCTATGAATCCATGATCACTGAGCAAAACATCAGAGCCAGCAGACATTTGCCATCAGTCTAGAAATTCAGAGCAGGTACAGAAGATGGTCTGCATTTGTCATGTAAAGGGCAACTTCATGCTACAAGTTGGCCAGCAAGTGAGGCTTCTGGCTATCAAGAAAATGGAAAGCTGCCAGGAGCAAAGCATTTTTCCAACCCAAGCGAACCTGCTTTGCACCTACATTTTGTTGTCCAAGGAAACTGGAAAAGAAGCCTCAAACTGTGAGGGGAAAGATGAAGGGAGACTTAGGAGAAGAATCCCTACACCAGACTTTACAAGTTCACTTGACATCCTGATCCTGAAAAACAAGTCCAGCTAACACTGAGAATGCTCTGGGAGTGGAAGATCAGTAGTGTGGGAAAAAGAACTACATTTTCCATCTTTCAGTGTAAAGACTTCAATAAGAAATTGCATTTTTCACATTAAAAAAAAAAGGCACTGTAAAAAAAACATTAATCTCTGCAAAACTTTATGTAAACCCAACTTCAAATAAATAGCAATCACTACCCATTTTGATGTTATTGTTAAGAGTAACAATGGCAATACCAGTACAGCATAAGAGTATTTAAATGCCATAACATATGCCAAATAATTTTGTGAATATTAGATTTTTAAGTTGGAGCGAACCCCATTAACTGCCCGCAGCGTCGCTTCAGTTCATTACATGACACAAACAGACCGAATTTATATAACTACATCTAAAATTGCAACGAGGTACTGCTATACTTCTGTGACTATGTCTTAGCAGTGGTATTTATGCAGCCATGAACTCGTTTTTGCAGCATTTTTATTAGAAACTGTATTTGTTGGATTTTTTTTTTTTAAAGTTAGTTAGAAAAAATACTCTTTTATTTCAAAGTTACTGTTAAGATTTTGGCCTTAGCAACCTTGTACAATCAAGAAGTCCTTAATACCTAGAATAATTTTACAGGAAGAAAAAAAAAACAGAATCAAATGAGAGGAAATCAGTAGTACAGGAATGAGATTATTTCATGGAGAGATATTGACAAGTCGGCTAGGACAGAAATTCAAAGTAATTGAGGACTTTCCAAATCTAAAATGGTCTTTGGGTGAAACTAAGCACCCTTTTTTGAAGCCACAGTAGATGTCCGTAAGGCTGAGAATCATACGGGAATACTATAACAATCTAAATAAATGCTGTTAAAATTCCAAGAGATAAAAGCCTGAGGTTAAATACACATACAAAAAATATTTGTATCTGCAGATGTTGACATTGGATCAGTTAACAGCTGTATTCCTTTGTTGTCTTAAAGAAAAAAATTCAGACCCTAAGACTACTTTTGTCTTCCATAACAACAATCTCTTTTGTCTTGGCTACAGCAGCAGCAGCAGCAGGGGTTACAGCTTAGTTAGGTTCTGATTCATCTCTCCTAAGAGTTATCTGACAAAACCAGCACGAACTGTCATTCTTCCCTTCGCCTGGGAGCTGCTGAAAGTGTTTTTGTCTTGTTTTCTCTGTCCCTTACAACATAAGGTGTCAGGAGCTTCCAGTCTGTTCCTATGGGTTTCTGGCATCTTTTGTCCATTTTTATCACTCTCTATTGCACCCTCCCATGAGTTTATACATCTTTGATGAGATCATACGCTATTTGCTAGATGCCTATATCTGGAAGGTGCAGAGGGTGCAGTACTGTAGGATACTCTTACCAAGACGTATCCAACCAGCACTTGACTCTGAAGCCAGTGCCATTTACTAATTCCATACGGACTGGATTACAACATGGTGATAAAAACACCAAACTAAGTGCTGCGAACACCTGTCTAGGAACTTCACTGCCCCACACACCCCCCCACAATGATATTTTAAACATCATTTTAACTGCTTGGGATGTAACAAACCAAGACCTCGGAGCATGGTTTCCCAGTACCACACAAGAGACAGGATCCATCAACCTAAGCATGAGTCAACTGAGAGACCACTCTCTGGAAACCAACATGTCCAAAGACAAGAGGAGAAATGGGTAAAAATGGTGAAAACCTTTTTCCCCAGTGGACATGAAAATTATGAAGAAATAGAGAGTGTGCCGTCTTCCCACAAGTCCCTGAAACACCTGCAGAGATAACTGACATTACAAAACTTTTTTGATACAACAAAGCAAAGGTCCAGTGGCTAAAATCTGAGTCCAGAAAAGTTCAGACAGAAAACAGGTTCATAAATACCAACTATAATAAATGGGATGAAACAACTTCTGACTGTGGATGCTGTAAATTACTTAGAAGCGTGTAAATGTGATTATTTTTTTTTCTTTGTAAATTTTGATTTAAAATTTTCTAATAGAAAAGCTACTTTGACCCCAAAAATGTGGAAAAAAACAGCTACCACTCAAAACTTGTAAGGGTTTTAAGAGCGGAATTTTTATAGAAGTGACTGCTAGATTTTTTTTTAATTTAATTTAATTAAAGAACCACAAACCTCAAAACCTCAGCAAACAAACAAATTGTGCAGTTCCAGTGTTGCAGAATCTCTAAGGGAAACTGAACAAAACCAGTACTGACTCCATTAATCTGTTCATGCCCTGGCATCTGTTCTAACAAGACACCCAGTAATAGATCATTAAAAAGGGTTGTTTTGGTGGTTCTTTGTATTGTTGTGTTTTTGTTTTGTTTTTTTTTTACTTTTAAAATTGTTATTACTCATACAGGTAAAGTAATATATTTATTTTTGATATGAATCATAAACTGACACAGTACATTAAAAAAATCCAGGCATTTATTTGTTATATCTCACAAAGTATCTGCCACTGAGATGCACTAGACTACTGTCTGAAGTCTAGTCTCCAGGAGGAAGTGGAGCACTAAATTGGACAAAAAGCTCTTGTTGCTTTTGTGGGGCAATCCTGAACGCACCAGAAGATTGAAGAGATGACCTAGCAAGTCTCATCTTCAAAGAAAGAACAAGGGATTAAAAAAGGAAAAAAAAAAAAAGAGAGAGAGAGAGAAACTGAGAACTGAGCTAGCTAAGCAAGTGACAGGGATAAGTCTGACCACATTTCTGGTCTTCTTTAGGGGTTTTCAAAATGTAAAATTATCCTTTGTCTGGAAGGGATTTTTTTTTTCCTCCATTCCAGACTATTATCTTCACAACTTCAGGATAACAGCAGCCTGTAACAAGGATGCTTCCATGATGCTCTGGGGTCTGTTATCAGAAATTTGTATTTACTAAATGCAAAGTCAATAATGTTTTAATTTTTCCAAACTTACACGAAAGGCAGCATTCAGCTTGATTTAACACTTTTTCAACAGTGATGCAACATTTGGCTCCAAGTCTGCCATTCAAGCATCAGCTTACCTTCAGGAATGAAGAATACATTTCTTTCCCAAAGACAGATTTTTGTGATGATGAAAAAGTTCCTGTTAAGCACTGACGCATATAACTACTTTAGACAAGTTGGGAAATGCACTCTTTCTTCATTACCTGAAATTTCCAGTATCTGGGAGAAAAATATCAGTTCTGTCACAGACTCTCATGAAGTCATCTATGTATCACCAGTGCTTAGCAAGGAAGTTTCTAGATAAGCTCGCTATTATCTGATAGCCATAGGTCCTCTTCAACTGCTGAACTGCATTAAGAGGCACAAAATACTCCTGAAATATTTATTTTCCTTCTGAGCAACCACTGAAGTATTGATAAAGCAGAAAGGCTGCATATAAGTCATAAGTGGAATGCACAGAATCTGCAACCTCAAGAACGGCTAAAATGCAGTGCACACTATGAAAACGTTGGCAAGCTCTTGACATGAACTACTTGGAGAGTAACAGAATGTTCACAAACACACTTTATAAGGGCAAACACTTACATATAGAATGCAAGCAGGAGAAAAAAAAAGAGAACTGAGGTTATGAATAGGGGGAAAGCAGCTGAAGATGTGTAACAGCAGCAAATTATTCCACATGCTTTCAGATATGAATCTCCTCATCACACAGTTTTGATAGATATATCACTAGCTACATAGAAAGTGTTTCTTTTACATCAAAATTATGGGGGTTTGATAACTCTTGCATGGAGAGCCACTTGAGAGTTCGGAAACACCAGTTTGAATGTTATGTGTATAGCCTTAGTTCAGTCCATTGTATTATACATCATCAGTGGCTGCTTTGCCCCCAGTCAGACTCAGTACAAAGAATGGACAAAATTTCAATTCTTGCTGTTCAGCATGAGGCCACTTCTTGTTTACTTTTTGCTCAGATGCTTCAGAAGACCAGCCATGAAAACCAGTTTATGAAAGACTCCTGGTAGGAGTCATGACATTTGACACGGAATTATCTGTATGCTTAAAAACATTCCTCCGCTTATTTTCATACCAATGCAATGGTATTTGCATTTGTGAACTGCATGGAAACACTGTTGCCAAAAAAGTCTCTTTCATCTCAGAAGCAGATGATATTCCACATGGATACAATGAATATATTTGTTAAAATGTTAAGAAGTCTGAAAACTCAACTATTGTTTAAAACTTGCCCAAGCAATAAAAGACTACCAGAAGCCCAGAGAGGTTGTGGAGTCTCCTTCTCTGGAGATTTTCAAGCCTCTCCTGGATGCGTTCCTGTGTGGGCTGCCCTGGGTGACCCTGCTCTGGCAGGGGGGTTGGACTTGCTGATCTCCAGAGGTCCCTTCCAACCTCTAACATTCTAGGATTCTATTAAGCAGGGCAAATGCTCATCCTGTAGCCAAATATCAAACTTCTCCTCTAAAACTCAGGACTACTAGAGCTATTTAAGGACAAGAATGATTCTAGTCTTATGCTGGGGAACTGGAAAGCTGTTTTACCTGAAAAATATGAAAAATTAAAAAGCTTGGCAAACATCCAGTGATGAATATTTCATTTTGAACAATTAAGTGGATAAATTTGCAAGCTATAAGATGACAGCTATATGCAAAGGATAAAACCACCCTATAAATATCTAGCTTTACTTATAAAAATAAACACTACTGCATACATTTTAACCATTTTCTCTTTAGTAGCACATAGTTTAGTAATGAGAGATGCAAATTTAAGTGCCCTCATCTTAGACCACCATTGGCCTTGTCCTTCAGTTCCCAGTACAAAAGAGATTAATTCATCCAAGCCACTAACATGTCTCTATTTATCTGGGACAGGAACCACAGGAATAACTAAGATAGTTAGACATGCCCTGCACTAACAGTAAACTTCAACAAATGTATTTTTAAAATAATTCATAGTACTGTAAGAACTTTTTCCTTTAAAGAGAATATGAATCATTTAACACCCCCCCAAATCCATTACTTTCATGCACTGTAGCCCAATAAATATTTTACAAACAATAAACTTCCACCTTTTTGCTGCTGAATTCCTTTTCATCTCCAGTTCCAAAATGTTTAAGTCTGGTTTCCTTGCTTACAGAGCTACACCATCCTGAACTGCCAGAAAGTTTCATCACAAATGAAGTGATCTTTTCACAGTATGCTTCCAATTTAATCTCAATTAATTAAATATGTAAAGCTAATGACTTGTTTCAAAAGTTTCTGAATATGCTTTTTTAAAAAATCCAATACTCAGGAGACATCCGTATAAGATCATAATGCTGAAGTCAAAACCCATGCTCTCGTAGAAAAACCCACAACCAAATAAACTGACATGTGGAACAACTAATTCAGAGAATGAGCTCTGTTTAATTAGTCCGTTAAAACAATGTATATGGTTGTGAAATCTGTGTCATTAGAAGCCTTTTTATTTAATCTACTCTGAAATGTTTTTCAAAACTTTTCCACACAGTATCAGCAGGTCTTTAAGATCAAGTATTGTTAGCAAATGTTCTCCTGATACAACCCATCTGTTAGGTGTTAGTGTTGATCTTTTCTCAACATTCATAAAGCAGTCTCATCTCTATTGTAGATTATAAATATCAGCAACTGTTCAAAAACAGCTTTGCTTAGATTTGCCAAGACCCTCACTCCTGCAAAATGTTGAGTATTAGTTTCCAGTAAAACCAAATTTCTCCAGATTTTAATAGTGGGTTTTTTTTAAATTAGTGTGTGCTTTTAAATATCACAAAGTTTCTGTACATTGAGAACAAAACATAAAATTTGCATTTGATAGTATTAATATATTTTGATGATCATCTAGTTTATCAAAAAGCTTCCATTTACATTTTAGTCACTCCCAGTCTTAAATGCTACAGAGGATCTACTTAGACATAAACAGTTAATACATTGAAAGATGAAGCTAAAATAGCCCTAAAAACAACAAAGAAGGAGGAAGCACAGTTTCTACATCTGAGGGAAAGCAAACAATTGTAGCAGTAATTATAGCCTTTTTCTTTAAAGGAGACTTTAGACCAATTGTCCTGAGGCCACTGAAGGAAGAACAAGATTTAGTTACAGTGGCCATTTGATACTGCAATTTATTGCTTTCTATATTTTCCTTGAAACAAGATATTTGAGAGAGCCAGTTGCTTGGTGTTAAAAGCTTAATTTTCAAAGCAAATTTGAAGAGCGATTCCAGATTTTGACATGGCCAGTCTTCTTATTACTGCTCACATATTTTCCTTTGGCTATGAAAACAATTCCAGATTCTTCTTTTCATTTTGACCATAGCAAATGAATAATGCGTCCATGCAAGTAATACAGTTAAGAAATCAAGGTCAGGCAATTCTGCCCCTATGTTCTTTACTTCTATCTTATATTAACATTGTGTTATTATTAAATTACATGCTGAAATAAGCTTGTTTTAAGCTGCTATATGTTTTATAAAATATTCTATTTAGAGTATTTTTCCATTATCAATTCTTCAAATAACTTAGAATGCCCCAGAATTATTTTTTTAAATGTACTGTGTTTATGTAATGAATAGACAAAAGAAGTTCAAGTCAAGACTACCAATAGGTGATACCCACACAAACATTTGTAAAAACATGAGACCAAGATGATCTTTGGGAAACTGAGCTAAAAAAAAAAAAATATATATATATAAAAACCAACCCTTTATGGTTGAGATTTTTCAAACATCCTATACAGAGTTGACTTTTAATGTATTGAAATAAATTGTCACATTGAAGTCATCTGATGTGGGCAAGTCTAACCTGCTGCCTGCCCTGAAGTCAGGGAGAGCTGACAAAGCTTTGAACCTTTGAAGGAACAGCTTGGCACTGCAGAGGACTGACTTTTTCAAGTGCTTGTGAGATAGAGATTTATGAATATGCAAATACATACTGCTGGATAAACCTTTTCTGAAATGATAGTTCAATATACGGCAGTCAAGCCCAGCTCCCAGGAGCTGACAAAACAGAGGAAGATCTGCTAATACAAGGTAAAAGTAGAGGGAATATAACAGTCAGTAAATATTGAGTGAGTTATGCATGTACCTCTCCTACAGATGGAGGGGGGCTTTGCAAGGAAATAATTAGGAAAGTAAATTAAAACAATTAAGATAACATAAGAAAGGATGTAATCAGAACACCAAATGAAAAGAAGGAAAAAAAAAAAAAAGACAGAAAAAGAGTAAACAAAAATAGCAATAAAGTTCATATTAGACTAAAAAAAAGTGCTTGAGAGAGGCTGGATGAAAGGGAGCATGTTGAACACAGAGCTGCGTATTGGATAGGCTGGAATGGAAAATGGTGGGAATGGGGAGACCAGGAACACAGCCAATCTCTGAGAGCGTCACATGCAACTGGTTTTACAGGCTCCTGCCAACTCAATTTCTCTTCTGAGCCTGTTTCATCTCAGTGACATTCTTCTTTCCTAAACCCACATCACACAGAGCAAAGTGGAGTGCAAAGCGTCCTGCTCCCTCTTCTCCCACTGCATTATCTCTGCTCTAACTGGTCCCATGAAGCTTCCTGCCAACTACCCATCCACACCCAACAGCTGACTCCAGTGCTGGCAAATACTCCAGAGCTGCCTTTCTTTTTTTCCCCCACTCATCTCTAGTCTCCTACCACATCTGGAGAAAATATCAAAATAGCTGTATGTGCAGCTGCTAGAGGAACAGATGGGAAATAAGAGAATTGATAAATCTAAGGCTAGCTCCCCAAACATCTTACCATTAAAAATTTACCAAATCTTATTTGTTAGTTTTTCTTATGTGTACACAGTGATTAACACTTCCAGGCTGACTGTGAACAGTCCTTTAAGATACAATGATGAAAATTCCTTTAGTAATGCTACATATTAGTATCAGTAATATAACAGCATAATTGAGAGTAGAGGTATTATTTAATAACTGGTCCTAAGTATTTGACAAGTTCTCATCCCACCCAAACTTTTGAAATACTGGAATGGGAAAAGCCCTGAAAAATAGAAATGCTGATGCTGCTCATTCAAATAATGTGAAGACCTAAATATTAGTGATCTCAGCTCAATTTCTGATAGATGATTCCTCAGAATGTGCAGCTGCTCTTGCTTTTCCCTATCATTACTAATAGTAAATGTCTTGAATGTATCAGATGAAGACATTAAATAAATTAAAACATAATTTTCCTATCAAAAGCAATTAGCACTTTTTTCTTGCATCCTTGCCAGGTACTTCTCTCACTATTGGTTATTCTCTTTGGCATATACATTGGATAGTGAGAAGAAGTTGATATTTTCCACTGTCCAGCAAGACAGATTTATTCTTCAGGGACTGCTAGGTAAACCACTTCGATATTTGTTACAAAAAAACAAATATGCAATATCATCAGGTAGCTGGCCACGCGAAATTCCAATGTAACTATTTTTGGCAGAATCACCACTATCTAAAATGTAGAAATTAAGAAACGTTACTGAGATCAATACTGCCAGAAATAAATTTGCAAAGCAATGCTGTAATTAACAGGGCCCTTGGAGTCTTGTGCTGATGTTCTTCCCAACTGCACAGAAGAGAAGAGAAACTTAAAAGGCACCCAAATGCAATTCCAGCCTGACACAGCACTATCTATGGAAGCAATAATTTCTGTCAATGCCTTCAGAATTACTGTCACTGGGATCTACTTGATTCTGTTTCACCCCTCCTTCAGGATACTTTCAGTGCCATAGAGCAAAAGAGGAGTTAGGTCAAAAGCAGTAACTCACTATACAGCGAGGTCTTCATCTTGATAACAAAACAGAACAAAAACAACAACAACCAACACAAACCTTAACTTTTCAGTCAGAAGGCTGCCACTTTATAACACTTAACAGAAAAAAAATCAAATAATATTTTGATGTATCTAGATTTGATCATCCTAATACCCTTAAGACAGAAAGGCAAGTGATACATAGTGAATGATCCAGTTCAGATTTCCAGTTCTTGACCCACACAGGACTTTGAGTCTCGGGTACTATTCCAGCTTTCTCCACATTTTTCTCAGCTTCTGGATGGTTTTTAAGCTTTATTCACCCATCCATTCAATCCAGCTACTCCCCAGATTGATAGCAAGCCGGTTATAAACATTTGTTTACTCTCGCATCCTTCCTCTATACTTAATTTATATTACATTTCAGAAGATTTAATTCAGGAGCATCTACCAGATAATAGGAAGGAAATGGTTTAAAACTGCAAGAACAAATTCATAGATAGGAATCAAGTTAAAATAAAATAAATAAATTTAAAAAAACACATTAAAGTGCTTTTCATTCTAACTCTCAGCTGGGAAACATAGCAGCGACTTCCTTGTACCTTTTATTACCAACTACAATTTCTGCTTCAGAGAAACGTGATCTACCTGGAAATAAAATCTTATTATATCAAACAAACTCTTTGTTTCGCATATGAAAAAAATCTTCATATTGCAAATTAATTTGTATGCTAAAAGGTTTTTCCAAATTGTTTTAGCGTTGTTCAAAACATTCGCTGAAAATGACAGGCACCAGGTTTTGCCACACAAGTTTTTAAACACCATTTGGATATGCCATATTTCACAGATGACAGAGGAAGAAATTAAAAAAAAAAAAAAAAAAGCCATTTGTGCACAGATCAGAGCAAGAAGAGTGAATCTCTTGCTGGGGGACTTGCAGCTCATCTGTGGCAGGCCAGGGAAGCTCCTCTCTCATCACTCTGGATAAAGTGGCCACTCTACTCTGAATGGATCCCAGAAAACCACTTCTTACTATTAGATGTATTCTGGTCCACAGCCCAGAATAACCACTTGGAAGAGGTCCAAAGTTCCTGGCTCTCACATCTGCTTTCTAGATAGTGGCATTGCCCTTGTTCGGATATATTTACGACCTTCGTAAATTAAAGATAAGGTTAAGAATATACTGCCCTTAATAATGGGCTTTAATAATTAATCTTTAGACTAGATTATTATAAAATTGATATTATTTCCACAAGACAATAAATCAAACACTCTTAAAACAGACAATACACAAATCAGTAGAAAACTGGCCACCAGTACTTGTAAGAATCCCTCTGACCTTTCCAGATATATTTTTCTGTCCTACTCCTCTCTCCTCCATGTGTTATTTTCTGTTTTGTAATATGGCTTTTATGTGTCTGAGCCTGATAAGCTCCTGGAACTCAGTCTGACCACTCAGATGAGATTCCCAATATAGCCGTCACAATAAATAAAAACGGTGCACCCACAACAAACTAGTTTCAAAGTTGTGCTTATCACAAGCCTTTTTAATTGTCTTACATAGAGTTGGATCCTTTCCTTGGGGACACTAATTACATGAGTGTGGGGTTTGTTTGGGTTTTTTTTCTTTTACTTTCATAATATTCACTTTTTCCACATTTTCAAGCTATATTTTGAATGCATGCTACTCTAAAATGACACAATATTCAACTGAAGCCTTAATGGTAGATTAGCTTTCATCATCTGAAACATGCTATGCCGTTCCTCTAGTGTCAGAGAGTAGCCTGATTTATTGGGTAATCTAAATCATACTACTAGCGAGTTTGGTACATCAATTCCCAATTAGTTATCAAGTGCAATTATTGCTAGAAAAATATAAAATGATGCAGAAGAATGGGTTCAGAGTTGCAGAATAAATGATAGGTGTAACAAATTTGAGTTTTCAGATTAGTTTACCTAATTTGTCATTTTTTATTTTGTTGTGGCGGGTCAGTGATTAACTGAACTAAATGAGCCAACAGTAAGTGTTCCACTGGAGACAGATATTCTTCACTGTCAAATGTTGAATTGTTGCAAATGTTTTCTGGCACATAGATTTTTATTTTCTTCAGGAACTCTCAGATTTATTTACAAGAGAACAGGGAGGCTTCTGTTCAGCTCCGAACCATAAAATAAGCCAATACTAGACTGTCAAAACCTACCACTGCAGACAAAGTGATATAACTGAAAAGATTAAGGAGTTATCATGTATTACTCTCAAGAATATAACTTTTCCTCCAGCCTCCCTATTCTTCTTTCCTTTCAGTCTGTCCTCAAAACAAAAAATAAGTCTGATAGTAACAACTGTTCAAAACAAGTTGAGTTAGTTTTTTTCATTTTTGGCTGAAATAAAAGATCCAATGCAACTCAGAGAAGAGATGCGGTATTAGCAAGCAGCTTCCTGAAGCACATCTCACAAAGACATTGAAAGAGAACTAATATATCGGATAAAGTATTTAAGTATTAAGGGGAAAAAAAAAAAAAAAAAAGGTTACAGTTGGGTTGTATCTACATTCCACTGAAAATATTTCTAGGAAATATTAATGTTAGCTTTGCAGGTAGAAGTCTTTTGCAGGTCCAAGTGCAATATTCCAGAAAAGATGATGAGTCACTGACCTAGGAGGAGATTCCCATTCAAGTAGGAGTCACCTGAGACAAGAATCTCTGTGCAGACTCTGATTCTCTCAGAATTGAACATGAAATGAGGCAGCAGCAAAAAACAAAGCAGCCAGTCCTGAAGAGGATTTACAATTCCTAGTATTTATTGAGTATATTTATATTCATTTGTATTACTTATATTCAGGGTATTTTTCAAATTAGGTAATGCATTTTGGTCTGTAAAAAGACAATTTTTATATTTTATCTGTTCAGTGTTCATATTTTCAGGACTGGCTGCAAATTGGTAAAGCCCACTCAGAGAACCTGCTACAGATGTGGCATTCATTTCCAGTGGTGCGATGAAGTTCACTGTTACAGCTCACTTTGAGAAAGTCACTCTGGCATGAGAAGCAGTGACTTTTCAAATGGAAGATGAGATTTTATGTCATCATTTGATTCCACACATTATAATTTTAAAACAGATCCTCATCTACCATCAGACTTAAGATCAAATTGCAAATTAAACTACTGCTCAAATCAAAAGCGTTTGTGAAGATAGAACCAAGCCACATACTATAATCTGGTCAAACACAAACACACCGGGTTCCCTACCATTAAGGATAGCAAGGGGTAGGGAGGCAGGATTTTTTCAAAAACAATCAAATCTCTCCCCCTGACTTCCTATGCAAGAAACATCTCTGGTAGAAGCACAGTGTTCTAAAGAATCCACTGCTCAACCCATCAGCAGCAAGGTCTTCTGAGATTTTCTTTTGATTGCTGAGCAAGGAATTGGGGCACAGAAATTCTGTAACAGAATTTATTTCTCAAGAAAAACATATGAAAATAATTTCTAAATGAAAATGGACATAAAGAACAGCAAAGGAATCAGATCTACAAAGTGATGAATCCCCTCACCTCATGACATATTGTAATAGCTGGACGAATCCAATAACTTACTAAGCTGGACCCAGGAATAATGAAACAGAACATCCCAGTATCACTTACTTTAATTAAAAATAAGTATTAAAGAAAACCACCACTCTGAAATCATATCATTTGACACATATAAGCAGAAGCTACAGAACAGTCTCCCTAGCTCTTACACAATGTCAGAACACACAACAACTTATACTTCTCAGTACGGCACAAGCACTACCTGAAGAGGTATTTTTTTATTGAGCAACTGAACGTAGGAAAGTGGATTTCTCACAATGTACACAGTTCATTTACCTCAGGAAAAAAATACATTCATATGGACATTAAATACAAACTGCCTCAATGCATTGCCCAGTTAGATACAATTGTGATTCCTATTGTTTCATAAGCAATGCCATCTAAAAGGCTAGAGCCGGGGTTAAGACCTTCATTTAAACAGATTAGAATCCTGATTAGAATAAATGTCAACATAAGCATCAACAGAGGGATGCATGCCAAAAATAACAGGAAAATAGCAAAGACATAACAAACAATAAAACTAGTTAAAACCCTGGACACTGATTTATCTTAAGATGCAGCACAGAAATCTAAAAGGAAAAAAAAAAAAAAAAGTTGACTCCATTTCCATTTATTTAAAGGAATTAAACATAAACACTGTCCCTAGAATTCCTGCAAATCAATTATTTTGAAAAAAGTTCACTGCATTTCTTTTAAGGAGTTACCTCTGCTAAGCTGGAACATTTCTGAGAACAGAACTATGTTCAGTCAGTGCATAATAAAGAAGTGATACAACAGGAAAGGTTCTTCGTGCCCACCTCCTCTTGGGCATCACGGCAGGGGTGTCTGTACAGACACAAATTAGCTACTGCTGCTGCTGGGAAAGGCACGTACTTGACAGAGGGTTGAAATAGATGACACGTTCACCAAAATTATGACTATTAAGTGCCACTTCCAAAATCTTTCATAATGCTCTTAAATATGTAGAGCTATGATGACACCTTTATGTCTGGCAAGCTGGAAAAATTGTAGCTCTCAAAAATACTAGCCAAAATTAGGCAACTGGTAAGGGAAGCCCAAATTGTTCAAAACTCAGATGGGCACCTGTAAACATCAATGTAGGCATCCTTAGGTTAAGCCTCAGAGCTGGGTCCACTTACTAACTACATAGTTTCCATTGCTCAGGTGCCAGCCTTTGCTGAAGTCACCCTCTATGTCTGGACACAGTAGTCCAAAGCATTATGGGCTGTGTAATGCATTTTTTTCTTTAGAAACAAAGCAACCAAAACAGTAACAGGCAGTTACTAAAACAAACAAACAAAAAACCCACAACCCAGAGGAGAATGATTCTAAGATTATTATTAAGTGTGATCAACAAATTATGCTTTTTTCCCCAAAGTCTGAAGGATTGGCAACCTGATATCCTGAATGCATGACCACATTAGCTGTCGGTAATCACTAATCAGCTCTAGAATGTTGGGATGCATTTCAGCATTTCCATTAAATACTGAGCACTCATTACTTAATACGATGACACAAACCTGGACTGTAAAATGACATACTATAGTCTCATTAGTCATGTTCCTCTTCTGCTCAAAAATGCAACAAGAATGATTCTGCACATAGACTGAACCTGACTGCTTTTAGCTAGCTGCCCAAATACACCGTAAAGTCTTTTCTTGCCTGCTTTCATGGCTACCTGCAGTCTTGTTCCTTAAAGTTAACTTTGATCTAAGGCACTTGTTGCCACTATGAGTGACTTACTAACCACTAGTATCATACACAAGATGTATATCTGGTTGGAAACTCCTTTTATTAAGAATATTGAATTGCAGGATCAATGACTCAACCTACAGACCTGAAAAGCCAGTAGTCTTCCATTTTCATTAGAAGTTATGCATCTCAGTAGTAACGTACAGAACAGTGAAAGACCACTGTCTTTGGAATTCTCATGACTTCAAAATAACTGTGTTCTGACCAAATTTAAAAAAAAAAAAATAGACATGAAACCATGCTCACATACTTTCCTCTACTTATTATCAAGTTTATGGACCCAAAGCGAGAGACTGTTTTGTAACTTGAGGGCCAATTTGAGAACACAGGATTTTAACAGCACAACAAAGGTTTAGCACACATGCCATCACCGAGGGAAATCCAAGAAATACAGTCTCCAGTGACCAAGTATTTTCCCCACTAAGAAAAAGGACCAAGCACAACTTCGGTAAAGTGCAACAAATTATAAAATAATCATCTAGCACTTTAAAAAGTAAAGTAGGAGAAGAAAGAATAAAGGGGTTTAGGTGCTCTAATGCTGATCCTCCAGCAACACCTCTAATGACTTTTGGCAATTACAGAGATTTCATATGTGAACAAACACCTTTTTTTTCTAAACTGCTGAGCACATACAAATGCGAATTAACCATTTAGTGAGACAAGCAATTAAGACAAATTAGAAAACAGTTTCATGTGCTTTCTGCATCACAAATACCTTATAAATGTCTTTCAGTGACCCAAAAAGTGAACAATAAAGACTATGTTAAAGGCTACTGTCAGAGAGACAAAGAGCAAAGACATGCAAGCTTTGTCTACACTCATCCAGAGAAACTCAGCAAATTGCTCTGTCATGCATCTTGTACCCTCCCCAGCAATCATGCAAACCTTTGCCCTTTTGCCCTGACAGATTAAATCGAAGCATGAAGGAGTGGGATCTTAGCCAAAGAATATTACATTTTAAAAGCTGACCTAAGCTCTTTTTATTTGCCCTTTCATTTTGATCTCATGATGATGTTTGAGTACTTTCCTCAGATACTGAGTTCATCAATCTCTAAACCTCTTTCAATGTATTTTGGGTTTATGTATTTCTTCCATTTCTGGGAAGGGTAACATGCCTTGCACTTTACAGCTCAACATTAATAAAAGGGCCTATATGATAGAGAGATCTAGAATATTTAGTCATAAAGAAAATAGGTAATCTAGAATTCTTTTACCTCTCAAGTTTTTATACACTAAGACTTGAGATAGTAAAAGAATTATCACTTCTTTAAATACTAATTTTGTACTTGCATGTAATTTATCACTAGTGGAAGGATCTGCGCAAGCATCACTCACCCACCCACCACTCTTCCTGAAACAGTCGCATTAAGTACCTTGTAAGTACTTTGTAATTGGGTGTTCAGCTTTTCTTAAACCTCTAAAGCTGACATAAAGATTAATGACATTTGACACTGCGAGTGAATAACAGCATAAACTATCATACTATTTTATTTGAAATTAAAATTCTCTAGCCTGCTATGGTTACCTTTTAAATGTGCCTCTGGCATAAAGCTTTCAGACCTGAAAAACACGGGTGCAATCTGCATGGCTCACAACTCAAGCAATGAAACACTGAATTTTCCAGCAGATTGAGTCCCAGATTTTTGAAAGGCTTAAGCACCTTTCAGAGGTTGAAACAAACTAGTTGCCTCTGTCTAGCTTTGAAATGCATGTATCACTGTTATTAATAAGAACAAAAGCTCATGGACATTTGAACTACCTTCATACCTAAAAAAATTCATTTTTAAGACTAAAGTTTGTAACACCATTGTATGAGCTATAAAAATACGTGCTTGGGTGATCTTACTTGTGGAAATATGTTCAGTTCATATAAAACAAACAAAACCACTATTATAACATAAAAAAACCCACAACAATTTATGAAGTAGCACAGCAGAGCCAAAGATATAGCATACCAAACCTGAATTTCTAGAGATACACACTCCATACTAAGCACACAGACTGAACTTAAGAAGTTCCTGATGACTAAGAAGCTAATGTGCCTTTATTGTACACAATGATCTAATATTATATACAGTCATTCAAGTCTTCCTGACAATGTAGTAGAAAAAGAACACTTATTTGTACACAAAGAATCAATATTTAGAAACTGCATAATTTTTCATCTCTTTAGATGGGCCATCCTAGAAATTAGTCATCTTTAAAAGTTCTATTCCCAAAGAAAGGGGAGATTTTTCTGCACTGTTCAGATGGTTGTGATGCATGTGGAACATTCCAGTCCTCTAGATACACCATGCTTTCTCTTTGATTAGAAAACTAGTTGGATTGGGTTTTTTTGTTGTGGGTTTTTTTAATTTTTTTTTTTTTTCCCAGTTTTCAGACATAACAGTAAAGAAAGGTGGGGAAGTAATATTCCAGATAACAGAGGAGTTATATTTGATTCTGAGAAAAGCAACATTCATGCAGCTTTTTTAAAATGCTACGTAGCAGTATTTTATAACCAAATCCCCCTTAAGTAAAAGCTGCCAGGCATTGCTCAGCTGTTGATGAACCCTCACTTCTTGATTTAAAGGCTGAGAAAGTTCACAACAGATACCTGAAACTTCCAATAAACACAGTGAAGAGAATGCCTACACCTACTAAATTTTAAAGCCCAAAGAAAACACAAACCCAAAAGATAAGAAGGAAAAAGGGGAAGGAAGAATTTTACAGCAAACACAAAGTAAAAAACGGATGTTTTCAAGCCTTCAGCTTTTTGACATATCTTTGGCATATAAATTTTCATGCATAGGAAAAATATTTCTGTAACACCTAAATCTGCTACTAATCAGCTTGAGAACATACCAGCCTGTTGTTGACACAATCCATGAGAAAAGGTTTTCAAGGGTAGTGTTTAAATGGGTTTGACTTTGTCTGTTCCATCCGCAACTATGTTTCCAAATACAAATAGATGTATTTGTACAAATACAGGGCTATGTTTCTAAATACAAATTAAATATTGTTATACTGTAACAAAGCAGAATATTGTGGTTAGTAACAGTAATGTCACTCTTCTGTAAAGATAACTGTTTACATTAAATGACCTCCCAGAAGGACTCTGCATACAAATAGGGATCTGTTCACTGACAGTGAGGTTAGTTATAGTCTATTATCATAATGTCTTTTATTATTAGCACTTTATACTTACCAGCTTCCTATGCAAAATATTTCTAGTCATTGAAATAAAACCATTTTGATTCCATAGAAAATGGATACATATTCAGATAGAAACTAAAACTGTTAATTATGCTTAGAATGATGACTGAGGGACATCAGCCACTTCCACTATATCCACTATATGTAGTGGACAGCTTAAGTAAAGAGCAAGATCAGCATACATAGACAAAATGTATAAATAAAAAAGAGCAAGATGACAAAGTGCATATACATATACAGAGTACATACACAAAATACTTCTCTGGTCCTACATACTGCTGAAGAGAGTAAAGTTATGTGTTTGTGTTCTCACATGCCTACATTGTTTAATGCTTTTTTTACACTAATTTTTACAGATTTTACACAGAAATAAAAATAGCTAGCTAGCATTCTGTAAAAACAGATTTGGAAGACCTCTAGGTATTTCATTCTATTTCACTGGAAAGCATATTGAAAATAGGGGGTGACTCTAGGGATATTGCAGACAAAGCATTCTAAGAAGGTCGAACTTTGCCAGAATTGCATTAACCATTTATCTCTTAATTTCTCTCATTCTCCAGCAGCAGTAAAGCTCTATTATATAATCTGACACTTCCTATGCTTGGATGACCAATTAGATAAATTGAAATAAGTAAAGGATTAATCAGAAACAGTGGGGTTTCTCCCCCCCCCCCCC
>VWZY01009129.1:53400-88088 GCA_013399075.1 Chloroceryle aenea
GGGGGGAAGTGAGATATTCCACAAAGAGACTCACCCTTAAAAAGGGAAAACCAACCCACAGACAAAAACTCAGGGAAAACAATGAATAACCTGCAATAGTACAGAGAGCTCTGCTGCTCTGTATATGACATTAGACTCTGTTATCTTTTGCATTTTTATTTATTTATACTATAAGCCAAATGAGTTAGGATCAGAACTTTAATTCAGTAGGTCAGTCATTTGATTTCAGGAGACAAAGACGGATGGCTGGTGGAGTTTTGTTGGTTTAAAGCAACTACTGCAAAAAACAGTCAAAATTAAGCTTCCATCAAAGAGATCCATGATTCTTCCTAAACTCATCATCTTAACAGCATCCTAGCTGCAACAACAGGATTACTTACATCTTGAATTACAACCAGTAGCAATCTGGAGGACTCTGCAGTGTCTGGTTGCCATGTAACTATCATCTACATCCAAAGATACATTCATGTTTGGAATAAGAACTAAGCTTTTCCCACATCACTGGCTTTAACTGGAGTGTGGCTTCCCCTTTACCCTCCCCTCTCTGACTTCATTACCACTCTTCTCCAGGCACTGAGATTAAGTGCCTATATATCAAAGAGTGATTGCCAAAGAAAAGTAGAAGTTAGATTATAATCAACACACAGCTCAAGCCTCAGTCCTTACACTCCTCATATGGCTGGTGTCAAAACAACAAGTGCTTCATATGCCTTTTAGACACATTCAGCCTCACGTACTCGTCCCTTCACTAGGTATGTGTTACCAGCCAGCGATGAATAGTGCAAATACACCTGCACAGATCTAAAAATTTAACCTGAAGTTCACATTAATAATGAAGCACTCCAGGTGGTCTGCAAGCTGGGACCGTAATGAGGAACTTGCAGCGACACACTAGTTATCAAATGTTGAGCCAGGTCACTACACATGAATAAAGTGATCTCCCTAGAAAGATGAAAGGGGAATTATTTTTTTTCTTTTTAAGAGAGATTACTCTTGCCTTCTGTAAGAGTCTGAAGAAAGACAATGTGCTAAAGCACTGAACTTGATTAGACTGGAACAGAATAAAACACATCAAGAACTATCAAAGGAGCAGGAAATTATTCTGAACTGTATATGCAACAGCATCTAAATCCTGCCTGGTGCCCTCTCAACCCTGCTGACAGCAGACCTCTTGACTATGGCTGCACCGCTTGCAAAACCAGTGGAGGAATGATGCTGATCTCAAGTGTTTGTCATTGGGGGAAGGAGGCAGGAGCACAGGAAACATCAGAGGTGATAGCACTGGCCCTGGGACCACCTTTCTCACCGCCATACTGCTCACCATTTCCAATTCCAGGAAGCAGACTGTCCCTGCGTTTTGTAGGGACAACCTTCAGGAAAAGGTGTGATGAGCTTTTGAAGGAAAATAAGGGTCTCCTTCAGTCTGCAAAACACTTGCATTCTTCCCAAGGAACGTGCCCAGGTCAGAGGATGAGGGACAGACACTATAAGGGACTGTTTTTGCTTCTAAGAGCCCTGGCAGTGAGTGTATAAGAAAAAACATAGGATACAAAACTGATGTCCCATGTTGCCCATGTATCCAAAGGTGTTTATACAGCCCTGGATGGCAAGTCATTATAGCAGACACACATGTAAGCAGCTTCAAAACCGTTCTGACCTGTTCAGTCCCATGTGTGCACGACCCATATAGCACATCTAGTACAAACCACTTTGTGTTCTTAGCTGAAACAAGGCCTTGGTCTTGCTAACAAATGACAAGAGGAAGCAACAGCATACAGAAGGCAGCTCATTTGTACAGCCACCTTGGGCATCCCCTTTCATCCCACAAGGGGAAAACAGAATCAGGATCCAGAAATGATAAAGCTGAGAAGGTCTTAAGCTTTACAGACTTTTCTAAATTTTTTCCCCAGGGGCTTCCCATAAAGGAAAATCCCTTTTAAAGCTTTGCCTACTGAGAAAAAGATGCCAGCTACTGTAACTGTATGAAGTAAAGAAAAAGTGGATTGCACACTTAGCAACACATATCATGATGGCACAGGAGTAGGTTGCAGAAACTTGGAAATGGAGAAGGATGGGCCCATAAAATCTTAGCAATACTAGGTCTGATCCCTACATATGTAATCCAGAGTAATTCCATACATATGGTACTATTTCTGTGACTAAGCACTAGAACAATACAATAGGTTATAGATCAAGCTTGGTTCAGACTAGAGAAGTTCCTCGTATATTTAACAGATGGGTACAGTACAAGGACACATTAAAATAGAAGGAGTAAAGTATCTGGATTTTGTTTGTATCTGATCCTGTAACTAAAGGCAAGCAAGCTTTTAATGTTACATATTCCTTCACAAAAAGTATTTCAGTAAGATATCCAAAGACAGAGTTTTTAAAAATCCCCAAAGATAAATCAGTTAGTTGTTCTCATAAAGTTACTTAAAGCACTATAGAGAAATTATGAGTAAGCTTCCTTGCCAGTATGTACAATGCAAAATCAACAACATTAAAACCCCTTCAGAAAGATGAACACATACACAATCATACCAGCTTGGAGAAGAAAAAAGTCTATTTACTGCATGACACTAGAAAGTAAATGTAAAGCTCTCCCTGAGAGAAAGCCAGCTCCAAATCTGATGAAGCTGTTATAGTGTAATTGCTTTGAGATGTAAATGTAAACAATGCAGAATGACATTCTTCACTTGGGAGAAAAAAACAAAACCAAAGAATAAACACAGTTGCTGGATCTGAAGCAAGCTGTTCACTGTCCCGAAATAATATAACTTACATGTTTTCATGCTGTGAAGCTGGAGAAGCCAAAGTGTTCCTTAAGGGCCATTTAAGACACTTTTGCACCTAATGAGGCCAGCATATTTTGTGCAAAATAGTCTAAAGTTCTTTTTTTTCCAAGCATGCCTACCTGGAAACAGGTATCAACTTCTGAAATATCACAGCCTGCATATTACCATCCAAATAAATCACTGTACTTCTGGGGAAAAAATACAACATGTGGAACACAAAAAATAGATAAAATGAATCCAAAACCAAAAACTTATAGGAACTAATAACAAGTTATTATTCCCATTAGTGTGCAGGCCTCAATGCCAGAAATAATTAATCCTGATATTAATTTGAAGACTTGTAGGAACTAATACTAAACATACCTATTTTCATGTATTTTTAGTAAAACCTGACCACTAAGTTCAGCAAGCTGCTCTCAGAAGTCAAGCTCACTATTTTTCACATTACCTGGAACTTGGTCTTCTGTCCGGAAAGGGCTTTTTCTGAAGAAAGAGTGTGTTAGCATTCATTACTGTAACCCATTGACGTATATTTTATTTGTGGTTTTAAAGTTTTCCACCACTTTTCTTTGATGCAATGCATAATCAGTAGTAGTTAAAAGACTACCTTAAAAAATAGAAGCCTCCGAACAAATTTTGTGATAAACCATCAAAGGAGTGGTGTTTGAATTAAAAGCCTGAGGGGCAAGAAACAAACCGAACTTGAAACAGCTGAGGTCTTTACAAAGAATGGCAGGGATGGAGGATATCTCCACCATTAACAACACTGGAAATCTGAATTCAAAGCAACTATAAGACACAGCTTCTCTGCTTACCTGTATCTAGAATAAGAACAATGGATGCTGTCAATCTAACACCAGTATAAATGTGAACATTTCCGTTTCTATACTGAAAATGGTTCTCCAGTCAACTGTAAAAATCATATGTCACAGCCCAATGCAAACTGATCGGATAGGATCCTTAAATGAAAGGTAGGTAGCCTATTTCAGGTCACTAATGACTTGTGGTCCACGAAAGGCTTAAAATCCTACTTGGAAGGAATGCACAAAAGGTAAGAAGGAGAAGATGGCATGCTGGCAGCAGGCTTAAATTCACAGCACACACAGGCCATACTTCTACTACAAAATGTATAGTCATTCACAAGTTAGTGAAGGCTGAAAAATGCTTCTGTAGACCATTTTCATTCGTTACTAACGGGAATGTTTTATGGGTACTTTATGCTTTAGAACAAGCACACATCAATTACTTCTCTAATTTTTCTATTATACTTAATGCCAAATTTATGTAAATATAGATTACTAATGAATAGCTAGAAACTAGAAAATACAAGCTTTATTTATTTTCGCTTAGAGTAAAACAATTACCAACCTACAGGTGGAAAGGTTCACTGCAATTGCTGTTCACTTTATTTAATAAAGAATTAACAGTAAAATATCAAAACCTTTTGAGAGTCACTTCTCTCCAAGCAGTCTTTCACACCAATTCACAGCTCAGGTCCTCTAGCTTTAAAAAATAATACTTGAGTTTATTATTTCAGGTGAAGTATTCTACCAAAACCTCTTTTTCAATGTTTGAACAAGCACTGATGAAACAGCGGCAAAAAGTTCACAGCCAGGCTGGCAGTCACAGAAGCAGAAGCAGTTTTACCAGCGCTCCACAAAATACAGAGTCAGACCCCTATGTAGTTCAGACCTTTTCTAATAAACAGCGGCAGATCTGTCATGGTGTGGGGGAAGTCTGCCAACCCTACTTGGCCTAGTTGTAGACCCATTAAAACTAAGAGCAATATAGACTTTTAGTTCTCATTAGTGTTTTCTATGTACATCAATCAGAAATGTTAATATAACTCCTTAGAACAACCAAATATTGTATGCATTTTTTTAACAGTAAAATTAAAGATACAGAAAAAAGGTCTCACTTAACACAAAGATAAAAGGTTTCCTTCTGAATTCAGCTACTGTTAACATTTGCACCTGGTGCTTACATAATTAAATACAGAAAACAACAATTGTACCTAAGAAAAACTTAATTAGATTAGGCATGTAGTAACAAATGCAAAATTACCATTATTAGTATGTCAGTGTTCTACAAATGGAAATGCTTAACTGCCAAGCCTACAACTCTCACGTCTGATTTATTCCCACAGATCAGGAGGAGACAACCATTTGCACTCTTCTGTAATTTCAGAGCAACTAGATACAGGGTAAATTTACTCACAAAGGAGCAGGCAAGAATGCTGTTGTCATCTTGTCTCTCTCTCCAGAAAGTCAGAACCTATACTTTCGTTTACAGACATTTTGTGCTACAAAAGCAAAACCAGATTGGGCAGCCTGGAACAAACTAATGAGTCTACACATCTCTCACGCATCCTGATCCTTCATCATTAGCCTTGTGGGCTGCTTCACAGGCACCTGCTTTTCACACAGATGAGATCCTGTGAATGATATGACAGCTTCCCCCCGACCAAGCAACAAGAATCCTTTAACTTCAGGCTTAAAGCTCTAACAAAGGAAAAAAAAATCCAAGGAAAGAAAATGTTTGAATGGTACAATGATATAGACGCCCTGGGAAATACTGCCTACAGAAATTGCAGAGTCACAAGCAAGAACACAAGGAAGACCTTGACAAGCATCCACCAGAAGTGACCTAAACTCTCTGATCCAGCTTTGCTTTCCTCAGATAATATGGAGAATCTTTTAAAATAGTTGGAATACTCTTACCCAGACCTGCTAAGATCAGCAGCTGTGATGCCCGTATGCAGAGTCACATGAGGGACAGAAATGATGCCCACAGTTATAATAAACAAATAACTTCCCTGGCTGTCTTCTACTACCTGAGCTTGGGAGCAACAGTACCCGCAGATCTTCAAATCCCACCATCACAAGAGATGGGACTCAGTATGACTAAATACAACCAAAAAGGTCACAGCCTTCTGAACCCAAATGTTCTATTTCACATGAAATGGGCACACTGCTGTTAAGGCCTAAACTTAATGTTAAAAGTTTGTCATTCTCTAAATGCCAAGATACTTCAATTTGTCAGGAATTAATGTGAGCTTAAAATGGATATTTAAATGCTCTGTATATTTAATCAACTTTCCTCAATTATTAAAATGTAAATATTCCCTGAGTATTAGGGCATTAATTCACTGTAAGAAGCTCCTAGAGACTACAGCAGTCTTCCTGGATAGATCACGCTGGCGAAGTTATTTAAACACTACCACTGAAACTGCAAAGCTAAACAAAGTCTTCCTCACAGTGTCTCCCTTGGCAGAGCAGCTATTTAACTAAAGCTAGCACCTAAAGCTAGAAAATATTTAAGCTACTATTTGATAGTAGTTCCCGAGGAGACCCAATACAGCTTGTTCAGTAAGAAGTCTTACATTTTAAATAACAGAAGTGAAAGAAAAATACATAATTAAGATTGTTTTAAAAAAAAATATAAAATCATATGCTCGATGGCAAACCTGTCATACCCATCAGTGTGGACTCTCTGCCTTCCTTGTGCTGCGATACTAAAAGCCCGAGATCACATTTGGCCTTCCAAAAGGGAAAAAACAACAACTTCCCTTTATTAAGAAACACAGGCAAAGTTGTGGTCTGACCTTAAACTTTACCATGTAGTCAAGAAATAAAAAAATAAAAAGCCTGGCTTATGAATTTTCTAAAAAACATTTGCATCATGATATTATGATGGTATGACTGTTTCTTAAGAAAACTATAGATACATAAGGTTACCCAGCTGTGCAGCCATGAAACAGAGTTCCCTTGATTAAATAAGGAACTATGGCAACCAAGGGTACTCTGGTCTCCCATATGCTGTAATAATGAGACATAATGAAGGGTCTGCTGGGAGCTCTCCCACAACTCTTGAAGTTTTATAGCATCAAATTTGGGAATTAATTTTGAAAAAGAGAGAATCCTATTTAATATTTGATGTTCATTGCTACTCTTTTCCTTTATAATGAAACATTTTTCTCTAAACATCCACATTCTTTATGTTTAAAAAAAAATTCAACTGCTCCTGCTGATCAGCCCTCAAGGGAGAAGATAATATCACCTATGAACTTTACAGTATTTGCTTAATATACCCTATTTGCAGATATAATCTTATTTGAATAATCATATGTTTGCAATTTTCCAGCTCCTGATGAAAAACTGACCTGTCATTTCAGCAAATTTCCTTCAAAACTCACATATGACTGTTACCTGTAGCTGGTGTTATTAAGGATATTCCCTTTTTTGACACTCCTTCCACTAGTTATCTACACAAACTTAGGTATAAGAGGTCTCATCTCAGCCCATGGTGAGGTCATGCTACTTTTCTGTAAAAAGTGAGTTGAAATACTTGTCCGATAAATCTGCCAATTCTCTGTCCAGCTGTCATTTCAAGGGAAAAGTTTTGTGCTAAATCTTTTGTTCTCTAGGAGGGCAGGCAGTCCTGGCCAAAGCACTAATTGCTTGTAAACCCAGAGAAGAGGCTAAAAGCCACTGCAGCCGGGTTATAACTGGATTGAACAGAGGCCCCACCCTTGAAGAAATAATCCTGCAGAGAAATTATTGCCCGATCATCAAGGGTGAAGAAATACAAAGAAGGTAGTAACGCCGGAGGCTTTATCCTTTTACACCGCAATACTGCCTTCATTGGAATGGATGGGGTGACAGCCATGGTACAGCTAGGTTGGTCTAACCATTTTACATCAAAATTGTGTTTAAAAGATAAACAAAGATGACAACCATAACTGTAGGCTTCCATAAACCTTTTTTTCACTTACAGCAACCCTGAAGTTGGCAGTTCTCTTTCATTTGCTTGAGTAATTAATTAATTTGGCTTGACAAATTAGCGCCTGTTCAGAAGTCTTCAGAACACTTTTCACTTCAGCCCAGTACAAACTGGGGAAAGGAAGGAGACAGGGCACTACCTGCATTTAGGGGCAGATGGCATGACTCAAGATGACAGGGGCTGGTGACTAAAGCTGTGATTAGGATGTGGTATAGCTAGCAATGAAAGGACACAGGCATGCAAATTCAAAGGGGGAGAATGTGGGAAAATGGCCTGGGACTAATACTAAAGCATTTCCCTGTAAAGAAACCAGACAGTGAGCCGGGAGCAGAGAGAAACTGTGCCTGGCTAGACAAAGACTCATTTTCAGAAGTGAACACTGAAGCAAGAAGTTAGAAAGGGAACACTGCTCCTCACACCTCAAATGTTTGAGAACAAGGTCTCACATTACAATCTGCCCAGAAGCAGAGGAAGCTATCGCTCATCTCTTCCCCTCTGCACTTGTTTCCACACCCATCACTCCTCTCTCAATCAGCTCTCTGCTCCTTAATCACATCAAAGCAAACCTTTTTAAGACCACAGTCTGAAACTAAGTAAAAACCCTCCATAAAATAAATCCCTCTTTAATACATAACGTTAGGCCAGCAGACTTTTGAATGGATGCGATTAAGGGAGCAGTAAACTGTAAAATGCAGATAGGGGGACAGGGAACGAGAAGGTGGTGAATTTCAGTCTGACGATCTATAATGTGGTGTTACATCCTGAGCTGATGCACAAGTTTGCAGAATCGCTTGGAACTTATCAAACCTACTTTCTGAAATGTAAAGACTTGCATCGCTTTACAGAAGTTAGTCCCTTGTTGCATAGATTGGGCCTTAAAAGCTAAATGAATTTCTGCTTCTCTTTTTTTTTTTCTTCTTTTTGATGTAGATAATACCACTGTTTCAGGGAAGTCAAATATAGGACCTACAAAAACTTCCATTTTATTATGACATCAGGTACCAAACTGGTTAGTACCGTAACAAATACTGGATTGCAGGCCATAGTTTAAGGACACAAAAAATAAAACACGGGTTTGCTTTTAACAGAGCAGATGACTGAGATGAGATTCCAGCTGGAAAAACAGTAGAACTGTACAGTTAGAGGCAATATCATAATACATATATGCATAGAGACTGCGAGCCTGCAGGCAACTTTAATTTTGGCACTTCCTAATTTTAAGTACTTGGGTTTGGAGCTTAATAGCATTCTTTTAACACTGTATGCATATAATACACTCAGAGATCACTCAGCCAAGACATAATTGATTTACTCATCCACATTTGTGAATGATTTGTGAAGCTTACACGAGTTTGCTAAATTGCAGCCCAGACCAATAAAAATTAAATCAGACGCCCCTGTGAAGCCCAGAGAAACAAGCTGATAATGTAAAAGGAACAGACTGAACTGCAACGGGAGAAGTGTGACAAGAAATATTTTGTTCTTTGCTACTGTGTATGTAGCCAAAACTACAACATTACAGATCTGTCAGTCCAAATGGCAAAAATATGATTCTGTATTTTAAGAAGATAAATTAGTTCTAAAAGGAACTCGAACTATAAAACCTACACATTACAAGGGCTTTACATAAGAACAAGGAAAAAATGTAAATAATGTGACTTTGTAAGGAAAAAAACCAACTAATTCATGCATAATTATAAGGTGGCATTTTTAATAGGAGAATAACTGAAATTATGCTGTTCTAAGAGGCTACATTTAGGCAATAACAAAATGAGGTACTTTCTTAATCCTGAAGACTCTTTCCATCAAAGATTTTAAGATGTTTTGTTATTAATACTACATGAATTCAAATTAAAGGTAAGCAGCCCTTTTCTAACTCAATATAGAAACGTCCCCAATAGGAACAGTGAATTTCTGCATATTTAGAATTATTAATGGGGGCAGCCTCAAATACATCACATTTTTCCTATATTCAAATTTTAGCTCCCATTAGCATAAAACCAGTTATCTAGCAGTAGCTTATTCCCAGTTGGTGACCCTTCTGCCGTTCCTTTAGAGAATTTGCTGTATAACCAATTAAGGTCTAATTGTCAGAAAATTGCTCTCAGTAGAGTGAAAATTTCTCTTTTTCCCAACATCAGGAATCCTGTTTCTACCCACAAAACTGGCACTGAAATTAAAATTCCTCTTCCTTCCAAATAGGAATTACAATTCCTATTTGCAAAACTGATATAGGCATTATGAAACCCCAGTGAGTTACGCTTTGCCTTCAGACCGACGATTTTTGTCCTTTTGTATTTAGACCTTTTGCATAACATACAGTTTCTTTGTCTCAATTTCCCAAGTGTAAAATGGAGAAAACACTACTGCTCTGTTTACAGAGCAATTAGGAGAAATCCATCAAAAGTCTGTGGAGCATTTAAATTCTGTGGTAATAATGCTCATACAGATGAGGTTCATCAAATCTTTTCTTTCATAGCAAAGCCATCTTCAGCAGTTCCTGTCCCTGGTTACTTCACACCTCAGTTGATGGTTCCCCCACTACAATTGATTTTAAAAGTTTAGATTGAATATACAAAGTCATTCAGGCTAAACTTAAAGACCTCAGATGGGTGGGGAGCTTTTTTGTTTCTTATATCACAGGAGCTGTATACTCTGCAGTTTTCCATATGGCTTTAGAATGAAGATTAGGAACATCTGAAAAGATAAGCAACTTCAGAGACAGACTTGGACATGCAGGTTTTCCACTAATGTCTCTTAAATATCAGTTCCAACTCCGCAAGAGTTTTAATCCTTCATTAGAAACCACCACTTATTTTTTATTATTATGCCAGAAGCTTATTCCACTTTATAATATTTGATAGGTGGTTCTCAAAACTGGAAGGAATATAGGCATGCAGAAAACGAAGGACAGATCTTTCCAAGACTCAGCCATCTAGCCAGCTATTCTGCTGGAGATTTTCTTGGCCTTTGAAGAACTGCATGTCATAATCTGTAAGCATTTTGCACAGAACAAAGGTGCTTTGGAAAAATGTGATCAGCAAAGAGCAACTAACAAATGCGTAGGGAAGCTCTGTGGAAAGAGCAGAAAATTTAACATAGAAGGTGAGAGATGAATACAGACCTGATTTCATAACCATTCCAAGCAGCAAGAAGAGATCTGTAAACTTTCTACAGTACGAGTAATTTTGGATTTTGCTTGTCTCTACAGTTTAATACTGGATCTTGTTCAAGATTTTCTTTTAAAATACAGTGAAGTAATTGCTTTCATTAGAAACAAAACAGAAGAAACTTATTGTAAATTCTTTCCATTATGGGAGGTGGGGCATTAAAGACGATGACAGCCTCCGACCTTTAGGGAATCTGTGTTTTCATGCCTGAGCACATCAGCAGACATAGTGACAGCTTCTCCCTCCTTCTGGGGAGGTGTTTGTGTTATGCAATGTCCTTATTTTCATCTTACTGGACACACACGTTTTAAAAAGAATAACCAACAAGGATCAGCAAATAGCTGTTGCCATTTTTCCATGCCTTTCTGATCACACCTGTACATGTATTTGATGTGGAAAGTAATGAGCTGGGGGCTTAGGGATACTTTTATGGAGGTCCTTCCCAATGAAGGTCTTTGTTTTGTACTTCAGCATACCAGCATGAAAGCTTCAGCAAATGGGCTGATATTCAAAAATGCCTCTATGTCTACAAGTTAAATACCTCCATCATTCTGTTATTTCATTTATTCTATTTCTTTTAATATCAGCTGTAAAAATGTATTTTAAACCCACACATTTATATGTTTTCAATTGAACTTCATATTTTCCTCCTACTAAATAGTCACTACTTCTGTTACAGGACTAGGAAAATAGCTGTAGGTAGACCTTAAATGTGAAAAAACAGATTTAAAAATACCACCACCCCTGTTTGGGCATAACAAAACATGTCTTTACTGCAGTGCTCGCTTCATTCTTAATTCAGCAGAGGGGACACTGTCAAGATTGCTAAGCATGAAATTGAACACCTTTGTCAGGATTCCCAATTTACAGATTTTTCTTTAAGGAAACAAAATGTCTCATTTTAAAAACTGTCTACTGCAGAGTGGCACATATATCCACTCTAACATCTGACTTACTATATTCTCATAGCAGCAGACCCACATGTGCTTCTTCCTGCACACCCAGGCTCCATGTTCACCCTAGGAGCTCCACTCTTTGCCTTCAGCTACAGGTGGAGAGTCTCAGCAGAAGTAGCCTGAAATGCCTGAGCAGCAGCCTTAGTAAATGAAAAAAATAATTGTTCTTTCTGCATGCAAGACACACGTGCAAGATGTATGGATATTTGTTTATATGCAGAAAAAGTACAATTCACATTAAAACATACTGTGAATTGTCTTATACACCATGTGATGGATCTGTGGATTAGGGATGTTTTGTAATCTCTCATCCCAATTTGCAGCTCTGTCCCATAACATGAAATAAAAAGGAAAAAAAGAAAGAAATGCATTCCTTACATAACTGCCTATCTTTTCAGCTTGGATTTTTATCAATAGCACCTTAAATTTTCAATGACCATGAACGAAAGTTTTTTCCCAGTCTAAGAAAGCTAATGCCACATTTTAGCTTCTTTCTTTATGTAGACACATGTACACAGTCTGACTTTCTGAAAAGACTGCCAGATTCAACCAAAACTACATATGGTGACATTCATACATGGAAGACTGTATATATGAAAGCCATATATATATGGCAGAAGCTGTGTGTATGCTTGCTTTTCAGTTGTAGGTACCTAACACTGTAATCGCCTCATAAGGAAATTAAACAAAACAAGGAGAGTCAGTGTGAGTCTGTCTGAAAAAATAGAAAGGCCTCACTGGTAAGTGGGAGCTCAGAGTGTTGTGGACTCAGCACTCAGTAATTGATGAGTGAAAAAATAAAACATCACCTTCTAATGCCTAATTAAGTCAACATAGCAGCAATATTAAAAGGCTCAGGACAGCAGTGAGTAAGTATGCCTGACCACACAGAATTTTAGATTTTCATGCCTGAAACACACATTTGTGTTCCCATACCACTGGCTGGAACAGGAGCACACGTTAAAGAATCACAGGCTGAAAGTCATCATAAGGGGAAGTAATTTATGTGCATCAATAACTACATGTACACGTTTGAAATGTAACACCTGGTCACATACCTGTATCAGTTCCTGTAAATAGCAAAACATAATTTATTTTTTTTAAGTAACTGCTGGGAAAGCGTAATTAACAGGATACAATTAGGCAACAACTAAGAAATACTTTAAATCAATCCAGAGACTTCCTGTTTATTATTATTACCCACAACTATAAAAATGTATAAAATGACTGGGGAAAGGAAGTTAGCACCCTGTATAGACAAAGAGAAAAATAAGTATCATTAAACAAACAAAACAAAAAAATCTAGAGTAGAGCACACATTTTAAATACAATCACGGCAGTTAGGGTTAAAGGTCCTTTGAAATCAACTATGCTTATTTATTGATAGATCTATTTATCATTATACCCCCAGATGCACTACAAAATGATAAAACCCTTAATTAAAGCTGAACTAAAATTCACACGGAAATATCCACTGTAGTAACAGAAGACAAAAAGCAAACATACACACACAAGCTGAAGAAAGAAAAAGCATTTTGAGAATAACTAACCCCTAAAGAAAGACTTCACTTACATAGGAAGTCTGAAAAAAAAAAATCCATGAAATGGTTAAATTACAGAGATGTCTATTTGCTTTGATCTGACCAAATGAAAAGATCATAGATACCAACAAGATTTTGGGCTGAACCAAACACCTTGAAAGGGTTACAATCTACCTTGAGCTACTGGGCTATCAGTGGAACCAGTATTACACCTGTACAAAAAGAAATGAATAAATATTAAAATTTGACTTGGCTGATGTACTGTCACAGTGGGGAAGCTGGTGGCTACAGTCCTCTCAAATCTCTTTTATTTACAGAGATGAAAAAGAACCGCATGTAAGTAGTAAGATAAAACCCAACAGAATTGCTGCAGCAATCTTGTAGCAGAAAGGGATTAATTAGTAACAAAGGGAAATGGCCATTTGCGTTAAATTATCAGTTTGTCTACATGATCACTATTTGCTAGGAAAATCTTTGTCCCTTCATTGCTATTATCTAAATACCTAAGCTATGACGAGGCAGTGTACAAAGCAACTGAAAGCTTTTGAAGCTAGTTGAAATCCCAGACGAAGCACATTTGTTCCATGAAGCCATTTGCTGCAAGCACACCCCAATCCGAAAAATGCATTTGACATGATACAAGAACATGCCAACAGACTGACATAAAAAAAATATAAAATAATAATGCTTATTTTCTTGATGAAAGAATCCTGTCAGTACTCCTTTCCCAAACTTGTTTCTTCTCCTCCCAAGGGATGCATTCACGTTTTGCCCACGTTGTGCATAAATTTGAACTTTGAATTTAAAGCATTGCTTTGCTTGCATTTAAATTGTGTAAATATCAAGTCCAAACCCTGTGAAATCTGAAACAAAGAGCATCTCATCCTGGGTCAGGATAAACCAGGCTTGTCATCTCCCTCTTATACATTTTGAATGGGCTAGTGCAGAGTCAGGCTAATATTTCAAATATTCTCCCTTTACCTTGCTACGGGGTGCTTTGCGAGTTGTCTCATTCCTGCCTCCAATTTTCTCTCACACAACCTTCACTTCTCAGAGTCATTAATGTTCATTTGCCATGTAAGTTGATGGCAAGTTACTATGAAGACAGTGCAAAACCTCCTTTTTTTGTTGTTGTTGTTGTAAAGAGTTAGCTATCAGAAGGTAGCAGGAAATGTTTGTAACGTACCCGAATCACAGTTGGGAGAATAAAAGCTTCATCCCCAGCCAAGGGGAGAAACCCCAAGGAAAGATACTTGTGTCAGCTGTTTCTTCCCACCACTACTAACTGGATAATCACATTTGTTTTTTTAATCTCATTAGCCTGCAATTAATTGACAAAAAGGCAGGGTGGCTGTTTCTATAGACCAGTGACTTTGCAACAGCACCCTACCAGCAGTTATCCTCTATCTCTATAGCATTAGCAGCAGCCATGATTGTGCCACACACCTGCTGTTCCCACGTGTGAAGACCAACACCTCCAACATAAATTCGGACCCAAGTGGTACAACCCAACCCAGATGTTCAAGCACTGGTACCTAGTGGTACTTCAGCTGCCCCTGACAAAACCCCGCAAAGACAGGCTGAGAGAATTGTGATTGTTCAGCCTGGAGAAGAGAAGGTCCAGGGAGGTCCTTATAGCAGTCTTCCAGTACTCAAAGGGGGCCTACAAAAAAGCTGGAGAGGGGCTTTTTACAATGGCCTGTAGCAGTAACACAATGAGGGTGAATGGCGTTAACCTGAAAGGGGGTAAATTTAGATTAGATATAAGGAAGAAGTTCTTCACAGTGAGCATCGTGAGGTACTGGAACAGGCTGCCCAGAGAGACTGTGAGTGCCCCTTCCCTCAAAGTGTTCAAAGACAGGTTGATGGGGCTCTGAGCAACCTGGACTAGTGGGAAGTGTCACTGCCCACAGCAGCAGGGTTGGAATTACATCCATTCCAGCCCAAACCATTCTATAGAAGTGAAATCTGACCCCAGCTGAACCTGTCTTGGATACTAGATCCATGCCTGTCTCTGAGTCCACCAGGCTAATATGGCACTAGATGCTTATAGGCAAGCGTAGCTGTTTGCATTTTGAAGTGGCATACTAATGCTCACACCAAGTCCCTCTCCTGCATCATGTTATGTTGTGCTAAGGCTCAGCAAAAGACTTCAGCCACTGAACAGCTCACCTCCCTCCTTATAAACCTGGTTTCCAGTATATAAGTCAGGCAGCTTCTTTCCATCACAAAAATATCACTTTTTTCTTTGCCACTATTATAATCTAACACAGACAGAAAAGTGAACAAAGGCAGCAAGCAAATCCTGCTTTGAAATGGAGTCCGCTCAATAATATACAGAGAAATCCAGTTCCCTACTGTGATCATAAACACAATTCTCCATGCCATACCAGTTGCTTAAAATGACATGCCTACAGACCATATCTTGGCAGCCTGGAGAGGCAGGTCTGGTCTACGTTTAAGATACGCTAACATACTTAGGGCTATATAGGATTTTTTTTTTTTTCCATGCCAGCAAAAGCCCTAGAAAAGACATAGAGTTACACCGGCCAAAGGGAGAAAAAGACAAACAGAAAAGCAGACCTATCTTTTGGGGCAACCTGGGTCCAAACAATGCTTCTAAAAGCCTACAAATATAACCCGTCTTCTCTTGGAGTTTTTAAAAGACAAAATTACCATTTTCAAGTACAGAGCTGATAAAAATTATGTTCATAATAGAACACACTAATTGACAACATCTCCTTCCCCAACTGCAGCACAGGCAACAAAATCTTAGGAGGGGAGAAAAAAAATAAAAATCTCTAGCTTGCTATTTTAAATATATACTCAATTAAAGGTCAGAGGAAGCAAGCCAAGCCAGGAATCAGCATGCCAAACTATTTGATTACAGTCAGCAAATGAAGTAAAGGAAAAAGGAACCCCAAGAAAAATAAAAATAAGGTGGGGACAGTGGGGCACAAAAACACCTGAAAACATTCTCAAACTATCCTAAACCTTAAGTGGGAGGAGAAATATCAGCTCTCACTTTGCTTTAAGAAATGACATGAAATCATGTACTTTCATTCCTCAGCACAGCTGTAAAATAATTTAAAGAAACAAATTGCCATGCAAAATAGGGCTTTTCAAATTCTCAACAGCCAAAACTTCATGATACATTTTTAAAAGCGGTCCCTTTTTCTCAAAATATCTTTCTTTTTTTCCCTCAGTCCCTCCCAATGCAGGTAATTTTCCTAATAATTTTCACCTTTGCACTGTTGAACATAATGGCACAAATAATGCATGATGCACAAATAAGTCATAATGCTCTGTGCAAGTTAATAGGAGCAGTGAGATGCTGAATGTGTGATAAATCTAGACCTGAAAGTGAAGTATGCCTCCTAATTAAAAATCAATTATTAAACCCAGTAAAGAATGAAAAAGAAAAAAAGCTCACTCACCAAACTCATAATGAAATCCTGGAGGCTTCAGAGTTATTTGAAAAGCAGAAAGAAACCTTCGACATCTATATTTAACTAAAGATTCTTCTGAGACTCTATTGTGGGTTTCTCGATTTTACGATTAAACAGTTCTGTGAAAAATTGTTTCTGGTATCTTTTGTGCTTTTATCTCTTCCTTCCAAATGGACATGAAAATGACTAGACAGCATTTAAATGGGGAATGCAAGAACAAATCATTACTCTGGCTCTGGGAAACTGAAGCACACGGGTGCCCTGATGTAGCTCCGAGGTGATGCAGGGGTGATAAGCAGTCATCCAAAACCAGCAGTACCTCAACTTACAATCAAGTGCACCAAGTTTACTGACAACATCGACCTGTTGGGCTCCTCAACAGTTTCCCTCCAGGAGAAGGTTTTAACATATATATTGAGCAATTTGCACAAGTTAGATCAGGGTGGTCAAGTATTTCCAACTAATTTTTGTTCAATCCTGCAAAGACTTCAAACAAAGAACAGCTCAAAAGCTGCTCAAAATCACAAAACCAAGAATGAGCATGGGTGGGTGGAAATTATCTGGTTTTCACATTCTGCAAACCTAAGATATGTATTGATACCCGCAGCACTAACAGGGAGTTTAATTAACAAGCATTACCAAAGAGATCCGAATCCCGTTATTGGAGAAACTACATTGGTATTATGCATTATCATAAATATTCAGCATCTGCAATCAAAAGAAGGCTTGGGTGTTTACATGCATAATAAAGTGTTAATAATTAATTCCCTTGCACTGTATCACTGCTGCCACTTCCTTCTGAAAAAAATCAAAAAGAAATATCCAAAATTTAAAACCCAAAACCATTCCACTGGAAAGGAAACTATCCCTTCCACAGAGAAATGCACATTGCCAGTAACAAGTTCTTTTTCCAAGAGGCAGGGGCTCTGGGCTTCCTCTGCATGCAGCAGGTGAGGGGGCCAGCCAGGGGTGCCTCCATCTTGTGCTCCTCTGAGCAAGCTCCAGCTTGCAGGTGCTGTGCACCCTTCTCTTCTCCAAGAGGGCATGGCCAATGCACGCTGACAGAGCCACAGGTACTTTGCGGCAGCTGCCTACACTTGGGAGTGCTTTGGCATCAAATTTTGGGGATTTTTCCTTAAAAAGACTCAAGAGGCCCAGGCGAGGGCACTGCGAGAACGGGTCAAGGCTCTTTACCAAAGGGCAGCTCGCAGCACCTCCAGAGCACAGATGCAGCCCCTCAACCATCAGCAGCCAAACTATAAGCCATAAAACACGCAAATTTGGTATTTTACTTGCATTGCAAGCAAAGGGGCACGTTGTTATCCTTCCAGTGGAGGTTAAAGACTCCTTACGACTAGAAGTTAAAGATCGTGCTTCACGGGGTTTTGGCTACCGGGGGCCAGAGGGAGAGCTCCTCCGCGGGATGACGTCCGCGGGGCCGCCCGCAGCCAGTCGCAGCCGGTTTCCCAGGGACCGTCCCTGCGCCTAAACTCGACCTGCCTGCCACAGCAACTGCCCAGCGCCGCTGAGGAGATTTATTTCGGAAAGGGTAGCAAGAGCTCAAAGGGACGGCAGGGCACGAAAGAAGGTGAAGCCAGGTACTGCCCCAGACTCCTGAGCTGCCCCCGCCTCGGCCTGTCCTGAGGGAGCAGGAAACCAGGAAGTTCAGGGGGGATAAGGAGGGAGAGGAGGGGTGGGGACTGGTTTTAATTGCCAATTAATTAACTTGATTGAAACCCCCCCACACACACACACTTTTAACACACAGAAAAAAGCCCGACTTGACCCAGGGTGTGGGCTTATGCTCTCAGCCGAAGGGAGGGCCCTGTTATCTAGTGCTATACTGAATGGACATCAACTTTTTGAAGTATGGTCCAGCTGAATAAATACCACTGAAAGTAAATACTCAGATCCTTGTAGCAGCAGCAGTGCTCTGGAAAGCTGATTGGAATCTGTACATTTAAATTAAAGGGGTTTGTTTGTTTGGGTTTTTTGTTTGTTTGGGGTTTTGTTTGGTTTGTTTGTTTCCGATATTACCATTTAGGAGCAAGTGTTGGAGAAGAGGTAGGTGAATGGCTCCACAGGAATACAGATGGCTAGCAAAGGATTACCTTTTAAAGGCTTATCTTTAAAACAAAGAAAAAATTGGTATACTGCAAACAACTCCCGCGAATCAAAAGAAACAGATTAATACAGGATTACCAGGTAAGGCTTCCCAGTACTTTGATGTCCAGACACACAGCTGAGATATAAGAACAGTTTTATTTAGATACCTGACTGCAGTTATCAAGCACCTTTTTGTGGCCTGTATGTAAGGGCTGCTTGTTCACATAAGGCTGCTAAAACAAAAGCTTTGAGGCCTTATTCTCAAGTCTCACAGGCAACAGCGATCTCCTGTCTTTTTGCAGAGCCCTTTCCTTTACCCTTGTATATGTAAACTCTGATCATCGAGGTCTTTTAATTCCAGCCAGGAAGGAAGATTAGTCGCTGCCTGTATCACTCCTGCACTGTGAAAATTCCAGAACTGAGCTCTTTTACCTCCCTCTGGGAGGCAGAGGAAGTCACAGAAAAGTCAGAGCAAGCTCTTCATAGTTTGTTGTTCTGCTTTGTTGTTGTTTGTTTTTTTTTTTTTCCAAGTATTGTTAACAGTCAGTACAATACTACAGTATTACAAAAAGCAAAATAGCATTGATCTACTAAAAAAAAAACAAAAAACAAACAAAAAAAACCAAACCCCGCATCCATTTGGAAATAATACACACTATACGCATTTGAGCATCTCTGTCTTACTAGCACACATGTTGGTAGCATCTCTTGCATGCATTAAAGATTTGTATTGAAATCTGCTTGAGTCTTCCAGCAAACAAAACAGGGTAAGCAACCGAGTTCAAAGAAAAAACTATAAAAATAAAGCCTCATTTATTTACCAAAATTACTTTTTTACTGTGTTTTAATTATTTATAATTTACTTTTAAATTGTGTATTTAAGATGCATTCAGGGTTCCCTTGAAGTAAATTAAAAACCCGCAGTACTTCAACACAACATAAGGCAGTTCAGTTCCTTTATCTTTCAGTTAGCCCCATTAGCCCCATATGCAGGTCAGCCCCAGTCTAATCCAGAGGGGAGACTGGATTTGGTTGCAGTCACAAATCCTGCCTCTTGCTAATATGAAATGTTACAGACTTTGGTGGGGTTTTCCCATTTCCACCTTTTGAACTCATCACATATTGCTTTATAACAATGTAAACACTACATTTGTTCAGCATCTATGTCACACTTATTTAAGAACAAATACAGCATGAAGCAAAGACTCACCTCCTCCACCTCCAAGAAGGCTGGAATTAGCTGCAGGAAGAACAAAAGGAGAATCATTAGCACTGACCTTCCTCAGTATAGATGGAACCAAAAGAGAAGATGTTTCACAAGAGATTTTCCATTGTTCCAGTAACTTTGCTACTCCTTACTGACCCCAAACCAATAATTTATCTAAACTGTAATTGTGGTCTTTACCTTTGCACTATTTTGCAGTCTCTTTGAACATATGAGCTTCTGTATAAATCAGTCATACAATTATTAAAGATGATGTATCGAGTACCTTATTGAAATTACAATCTTGATTTTATAATTCTGTAAATAATATCCTTTTTTATTATTATCAAATGAAGTAAAAGTCTTCAGTTTTAGAGAAATGTAGACTTCAATGCAACTTCTGATTTGCTGTCCTTGTTTTCTATGATGTGGAACATCCGAGGATGATGATGAGAAACCTTGGACCCATCGCTATCAAAGGGTTTTCTACCATTGCATGCAATTAAGTTGGGATTTCACTCAGTGTGCTTAATTACCTCTGCACTGTAACCATCTAGCTACCCACGCCAGAAATGGATAAATCACTTATGGAAAGCAATTTTCAGACCATGGTAATACAAGATGGTCCTTCAAATTAAGCTAACACACTTAGAGCCATGCCAAACATTTTCCTTTCACAGCCTAGGCAAAACAGAAGGAAAGCCTGAGCTTCTAAGCCTGCCTTGAGTAAAGCATTCAACCATTAGATGTGTGGGAAGGAAATCCCTGTTGTATTGTAGTGCAGATAAAAGTATAAAAGCAAGAGTACAAGGGATGGACACAGGTATTTCTTACTGCTTGATGATCAGTAAAGGAGAAGCAAGATAACAGACTATTTCCTGCTCCAAGACAAGGGTAGATGGCAAGATGCACAGAATAAATTGGGTATTTTCCAGTATCCCATCCTTCTATTGTTATACGTTATTAATTCCATCTGCTTCCTCAATAGAAGACTGTAAACAGCAAATTCCCTGCTGTTGGGAGTCCATCACATTTGTGAGACCTTTACAAAAAATCAACAGTTACCTTTGCCTTCCTCATTTCTTTTTCAGATACTCTACAAACATCTTTGACTTAACATCCACTTTCAACTCAGGCATTTACAGACAGCTTTTCCTGACAATGGAGTGAAACTGTCTTCATCAAAAAGCCAGGTTCTCCATCAAAGTAGCATACCCAAGATCTCTAATTTTAAAAGCAACATATGCCATTATTACTATTATCTTACAGTGACTCTAGATTATTCAAAATGTAATGACCTTTAAAGGAAAAAATATGGACCTTTATATTCAGCAGAGCCAACAAAATCAAATCAGTTTTTGCAAACTACAAAAACAGTCACCCATCCCAGGACTAGTACAATACACTCACTGAGTGAATTGTTGAGATAAAAATCTAGAGGGATGTTCTTGTGCATCTCTGTAATCCAGTCCTGGTTCTAACACTCTGCAAGATTAAGTGGAAGAAAATGTGGCAAGTTGTTCCCCTCCCCCCAGAAAAAAAAAAAAAACAAACAAACCAACCTCACATTTGTAGCCATTTGCAAAGAAGCGCATGACTTCCTATTTGCTGTCTGGTATCTCCCTGCAGACACAACTGAGTAAACCAGCTGAAGACTACCCACTGTTACTTTTAGTTCAGGTTCCCATCACATCACTGAGGTGAACTGGCTCACGGGGACATACACAAGTGGCAGGACAGTGTGGCTAGGAAAGAGAAGATGGGGCAACACACTTTGGAGAAGGCAGTGCAAATCCTCCCTTTTGGCTGTCACATACTGTTGCATTATCTCAAGATCCTTAACTTTCATGTATCTACATCCTATGAATCAACTGCATTGCTCAGACACCACTGTCACAGTTACTTTGCTTTTACATAGCATAACAAGACTGCTTTTGACTCTTGGCTACCCTCTGTAAAATTCTAGCAGGGAACAAATATTACCATATATAATTTGCCTTTGAAAAAGATACAACGATAGTAGTAATAAATGTAGTGCAAAGAGCGCCACTGAACTTCAGTCTTTCTATATGTACCTGCTCTTGCCCTCGCTGAAATGCACTATTAAAGACACGGATTAAAAACAGCCCACATATTTTTACAGCAGCTTCCAAAGGCCTCCTGTAACAGGTAACATCACCTTCCCTGCAGTAAAATGAGTTTATCTGAGATAAAATGAGCGTACTTCATAACAGAAGGCAATAAAAGTAACCAAGTTTCATCTACTGCTATGAGTCTGCTAGTCAAGCTTATTCTTTTTGGCACTGTAGAATACACCTACAATTACCATTCTCGTTTCTGAATAAGTCAAATTCTTGTTTTTCTGTTATTATGGTTGAGTGACCCAAGAGACACAGCTAAGACCTGCTATACATCACTGTAACCAAAGTTTCCATTGCTAAAAAAGTATCTTCTGATAGCCAGCCAACATCCCCATTGCAAACTCTCATTCAGTAGCTTCTCAGAGAATTATGTTTCTCTCATTAAGTTTTCCTGACAATGTTCATCTTTCCAATACTGTCTAAAACTTGTTAATAACATCTAGTGGAAGTCAGAATCACACACTTCTCTATAGAAACAGCAAAAAAAGTTCAAATAGATTTTTGGCTGCAGTGCATCTACTACAGCTATTGAAATTGTAATAATTCACAGGTACTTTATTTATTTATTTATTAAAGAATTAGGCTGCAATACTAGAAGGAAAATCAATTAACTTTCCTATAATGCCAGGAAAAAACATGACTGAATTATACTCACAGCATCCTTTCCAGAAAGATAATGTGTCACTCAAATATCAAGAACTTTTATTTTCAGACTGTACCTGAAAGTTCAGTAAACTATACCTCTCTTTTCATCTTTGGGAAAGCCTTATCATTGAAAAAATAACTTCTCAGTTAGCACCTACAAACTTTTTCCCAGACAGAGATGGGGATTCATAAAAGAGGTCAGCACAGCCTCACAGCTGTAATCACATCATATCATGCTGGGGCAAGTAGGGCCTCACTTCTCAGTCCCTCGGTGTTAACCTGCAGCTGCATTTTGTCCATCAGTGCTCCCAAATGATCAAGCCTTGCAAATCACTTTGAAAGGGGTTCCTGCTGTAGAAGTTCAACTCTGGGTAGGTATGAGCAAGCAGCAGTGGGACCCTGGGAGCTTTAGACATCCAAACTTGATGCAGTCCAAATTGCTCCCCGGGTTGCAGCACTACACCGTGTATGTGCACAATTCCCTCACTGAACTCAGGGCATGCCCAGCTGTAGGTAGCACACATTACAATATTTGTAGACAAGTAGTAAATCCATCTTGACTAACCCTTGTCCTTAATTGTCTATTCCAGAGCTGCACAAGACTCTAAAGTCATAGGAGACTTGGGGTGGGAGGAAAGAGGTAGACTTTGCTACCAAGTTACCAAGGCAAAGAACAGTCCATGAAAACAAACAAGCATCAGAGGGACTCCAAAGAAATGTGAGGTAAATAATTCTTGCACCTCATTTCATTCCCCACATTACTGTTTCAAGGTGACCTGCCCAACCTTTCGCCTCCTTCCAAACTCTAGTCTACAAGACTCCTGGTCATAAATTCTGAAAATCTAGTCACAGTACAAACTTGAAATATTATTTTAATACTAAGAGGAGCAATGACACAGAGTGGTCAGGCAGCCAGCAGAATACATAAATCCTTGTCAGACTTAAACATAACACACATTGATAAAGCTCCATCCAAAACATCTCACTTGGCAATGTCCCACAAGAGGTGGCAGAGTTGAGAGCTCATCCCATTTTAAATATTTTTGTGCGTACCAGTAACACAGGCTTCAATTAATGATAATAATAATTCATATCTGGGGACCAGTTCCTGTGGTTTATTTTAAACAGTGGCTTCAGGATGAGCCAAATCACAGTACAGGAGATGCTGCACATTGCCACTATTTTAAAACGAGTCTTGAGCTCTGTGTTTTGAGAGGCAGACCTCATCTTCAGTCTGCCTCAGTACAGTGAACAGAAATAGATTTAGAAGTAGTAATATGGTCTTCAGTCCTTCAGTTCTTTATTTCTTTTTATTAGATACATTAGAAGCATTAGCAGTAAAAAGTGTTTCTACAAAGTTCATGCTCATCTTTAAGAAAAAAATAAAACCACTTAAAACAAAACCCAAAACAACACTTAAAAAGAAAAAAGCAGCATCTAATCACTGAGGATAACTACTTAGCACTTAATGAGATATTTATCACCCCAGATTCAACCAGAAATTCAGTATTTCAAATGATTTGGCATGTCAATACATTAGACTTTTATGCTTTTTCACATAGAGAAGCAGTACCAGGACAGAGCTACTAAACAAACCCTGAATGCTGATCTGGTTTACCCAGAAATCTCCACACTTGCTCTAAGAAACTAAATGTTTTCCAAAACACTTCTGCGTGGAGAGAGGGGAGGGGAAGACCTGGAAGGAAAGAATTTAAAGTCAGCTTAGTTTCTCATTATGGAATACCCACAATGAAATCTCAGGTTATTAAAATGTACAAATTTGAATAATGAATATACCAGCATATTTGACAAATAAGAACTGTACATGAATGTTTTAAATCTCAGTCTTCTTAATGAGTTAAGTCATATAGCTTTCTAACACTTTTTTTGACAGAATAAGCAGACCAGAAACTCTGGCACAGGTCTTAACATTTTCCTCAACATTCTCTTTACAACAGCATCCCTGCCAAGAAGTAGGATTATTTGAAATTTTGTGGAAAGAAAATGAATGCTGAAGCAGTTCACCTCCAATGAATCTGAAAATCTTTCTGCGCTGTAAGCCAAAAGGTAAAAAAAGAAAAAAAGGATGTACGTATGGGTTGCTTAAACACACATTTGCAGACACAATTATTTTTCTGCTGTCAATTCTGTGGAATTTAGAAAATAGAAAAGATGTGAATACCTATTTTTGTGATGTCTCTGGAGGTAACACGCTTTTAGCTTTGTTAACAAGATCGATGAATAACTCTGGTAACTTTTTGTTGGCATATACTCATCTGACAACATTTTAAAAACAAATTCTTCTGGGAGCATGTCTTTGTCAAGTATTAATGGCACTAGTAACTTAAATTGACATCTATGTCATGCAGCCATGCATCTGTCAGTATAATAAAAATATACTTATAAAAGACGACTTGATATTGTCTGACTTTGGCAGCAGATGTTTGAGCTTATTTTCATGTAAAAAAGATTAAATATTTTTTGTCAATACTTTCTAATTGTGAAATTTATTCAAGAAGACATCTTTATAACTGGCGGTGGTGTAAGACACAAGACATTCTATTGCCTCAGACACCATTTTTATTCATCAATAAAACATCATAACAGGCAGCTGGTGAGCAGAGTACCAGTAATTTATGGAACAGGAAGCTACATTTCTTCTCCATGTTTTGTGAGACATCCATACCTGTCAGTACGTTTTGTTTGATCTTTTCTCAAGAAAGCAGAGAGAACAAAGAAGAGTGAACTAACAACCGTACATCGTACATTCAACCAGTTTTTAACACAAGATGTGTTTTGGGGCCTTAAAGCCAAAAGCTTTAGGCTTAAAGATCATGAAGTAATTTCAGAGTATATATAGTAAATAAAACCAGCCATAAGCAATACACTACAGTGTACTGACCACTATGATTAACTACACTCAAAACACTCCCTCGCACACAAACCCACAGCAGTGAGAAGTAAAATAACATAATAACAGAGAGGGCCAGATATGCAAAGTTATATAAGTATCTAACGATGCAAAACAGACACTACTAGAAATTAGAAAACCACACAGCCTACAAAATAAGATTGACTTAAAATGTTTAGGCACATCAGTAAATACCACTATTGGCATCTTCAGACACCCATGCACCTTCTGTACAAGACAGCCTTGAGAGGCTTACTCAATGTGGAGGGTAAAACGATAACCTACATGCAGCCATACACCAGAATCAGCTCTATAATAATGGTAGCACTTTTCCACCATGCGGAAGACTTCTACAAACAAGTTGTTTCTCTCTGTACCTGGAAAGAGCTTTTGCCCCTCCAGACTAACACCAAAGAGCTACACTGCGATTGAATCCTTTGGCTCACACAGAAGCTAAAGCCTCACATAGACGGCTATGCACTAAGTGCAAGGGCAGTGGGCCAGTCCCTAGAGAGGACTTGCTGCTCTCCACACCCTGGCCCTCAGGCCACAGCTCCTTGCAGCAATCGCTGCATTGGCCAAAAGACCTGGCCTTGACCCACTCTGCTCCCGAAGACTCCTAACATGCTTCTTAATTTAGCCAAATAGCTTTGGGCTTTGCTTGTTTTTAATGGGTGACAGAGACCACATCATACTCTTGACATGCACTAAAAATCTTGAGCTTCCATGTATTAAGAAATCTTGTCCTCTTCTGCCCACAAAAACCCCTGTAAAGAGAAGAGAATGTCTACTCAATCTCATTTTATTGTTAGTAAAAAGTACCAACTTCAAGCTCTCTAAAACGCTAAGATGTCCAGTAGTGCGACCTACTGAGTGCAAAGAGTTCAGTTTATGAAGTTTCCATCAGCTGTGTTAGCAAAACAGATGACATGGGAGACTAAAGAACAGGACCGAATATTCCATACCTTGTTTTTTTCCTTGACACTAGTAGTGTACACTACAAATTCCTTCTACTTTGAAGATAAATAAAATATAATTGAGGCCTCATGGAATTAAAAGTACAGGTTTTCTAATTAGAACTAATAAATGGGCTTTGTGGTTTACTTGTCATATAGTCTGTGCTATTCAATTTCTCTCACAAATTCTATACAGAGAACAAATAGTTAAACCCAAGTTTTGTCATCTTTGCAAATAACATAGTAATTGTCTCATTTCAAGCCTGTAAAAGGGGTATTTCGTAGGTAGACTAAGGGGGAAAAAAAAAAAAATTAAGCATACTAGTAAGTGCTTTGAGTTGATCCTGTCAAGGAAATTGCCTTTACGACATTGCGAGTTCAATAAGGAAACAATAACTGTCATAACTTTTCAGTTATTTCTTTCTTCTACTACAGTACCAATTCAATATATAATGTGCATTTATACAAGAAGCTATTTTTCAAAGTTATATATGGCACCCACTGAAGCATAATCAGTTCTATGCAATGGGGATATGAAGATTTTTTTTTTAAATACCAGCCACAAACAAAAAAACACTAAACCCACAAAAACCAATGCAGGCAGGGCAGCAGCAGCAGAGTACTGTGAACACAGTATAGAATTAAGCACCCAGCTATCAGTCTGGCATTTAACTTACAGAGTACATCTACTTCAAAGTAGAGGAGTAAAAAGACAGGTTTTTTACCTTACAGCGAAATACATTAATTGTTTTAATTGCAAAGTGGGAGAAAATGAACAGAAATTGAAGTTGACCAACATATACTGAGAAAAACGTAAGAGAAGGTGTTTGGCCAAGAGCACTTCCTAAATTCTGCTGTATAAACTTCCATATGGACTGAAGATTAGGCTCCAACCTGAAAACGAGCCTAAACTTCACTGTAGCCCGACTACTCCAAATCACCACAATCGCTTCTTGTGGGGAAGTCAATGAACAGCAGCAAAAAAAGTAACTGAAAAGAATATCCAAAAAGAACCCCAGATGAGCTTGTTTTTAAGAATGGTATTCATTTGGAGATCTTCAGTCCCAGACACAACTGCAAAAAAATTTCCAGGGGAAAATCTGCAAAACCAGCAGCTTGCTCATTCGTACCAAGGAAATTCATACTCTTCATATCTATCCTCTGGTATTCTTTTCAGTTAGACAGAAACACCAATTGCAAATCAAAGGACAGAAAGCAATGCAATAGGAAAAGGCTTCCCGACAGTGTCTCATGAAGGACAGTTAGAAGAACCTGTTTGATGAGGCTGATCTCATCCTTGGGAGGGAGATGATGACAGACTTATCGAATCAGGAGCTGCAGTTTGAAGCGAAGGGGCTAGAAAAGGCTGAAACTGGCTGGTAAGCACAGAAATGTCCATCGCCATGTTTTGTGTGAACCTCTTTGCAAAAGGCACACTCATTTTTCACGTTCCTCTCATTTTTTTTTCTGGCAAATGTGAGAAAGGTGCAAGGCAGCAATAATTTCATTCTAAAACACAAGCTGATAAATTGCCACATCCACCAGGTGCTAAAGGGAAAGCCATGAATTAAGATTTCATCCATTTTGTGTGTCAATTTGTGGTTTGCTCAACCACTTAAAGTTGCCTTCTAGATCATCAAGGAATTTTAGAATATAGTCAAGCTGAAATGTAAAGCAACAGGAACTTATTTCAAGGCAGAATATAATGAGGGTAAAAAAAATACTCAGCTCTACTACAGCAAATTCTTCATCTCACAATTCAGGCCATTTGTGGGGTGTGTAAATGTAACATTAAAAGGAATCAAAGTGCTGCAGTATATAATTAATCCATTTAAGTAGAGTCATCATCAATATTTAAAAGCCTACGCAAAAAAGAATAAGAGGTAGTCCTAGGTTCTACCTACACAATCAGAAAAGCTGTTTTGGTAGTAATTATTTCAAAATAATTACTGACATTTATATAATTCTTGCAGCTTTACATTATCCCAAAGGTAATAGAACACATTATCTGGAAAACAGACAAGACTTAGAGTGAACTTCGTTGTGCTTTCTTTGCCTTTGTCTTTTCAAAATTACAACCATCTCTGAACCTCCCAAAGTCTAACCGTACACAAGAACACCGGCCTATGAGCTTTTTCCTCCTTTTTTTTTTTTTTATTTTCATTTTACCTTGTTTTTAAAACATTGGCATGGTAATTCTGGTGTAGCTAATCACAAGATTTCAGTTCAAGTTCCTTTGCTATGAAATAATAGCGTAATATTTGATTTCAAGAAGGAAGATGTCTGATTGCAAAAACTGTTAATAAGGCAACCATTATGCTCTGAAAATCAAAAAGAAATCAAAAGGTGACAAAAAAGAACATATTTCAGTCTTGAAACATTAATATTCAACATTCATGCTTCTAAACAGTAAAACCCGTAGCTCATGAAATCAAAGGCCACTGCTAAAAAGGAGCTACCCAGGGCCTTGCCCTGAGATCAGCACAGTGCATTTTTCCACGGGGTGGGCAGCATTAAGAGGTACACTGTGGTGCAGGCACACCCCACGGTGCTTCTGATTTCCTCAAAGGCAGTCTAAGCAAGGTCAAGCCTGGCTACAGCTAGAGGGCTGACTGAAGCGAGTGTATTTTGGAGGCAAAGTAGCAAGTGCCCACACCACTGTATTTTCTTAGGGTATTATCACTCATGAACTATATTCAGTTTTTAAAAAGAAGAAGGGATAAAGAAAGGAGGGAGGGGGGGAGGCACACCTCATGCCTTACCAAAACAGTCCTCGTACTTTTTTCCAGCTATGCAGACAAGACTTCACTTGCAAATTTTGCCGCAAAGTTAGAGGAAGGCAAGGTGTTACTGCAGCTTTTTCAAAGAGCAGCCTTGAAGGGAGGTTTTGACGATGAATTACAAGCTCCTTCAAGTAACTAGCACAGACATGTAGGGTTTGAAGAGCCTGTAAGTGAAGTCCTGAAGTAAGGTCGACTTTGCAATGTATCCAACTGGGTGAACACAACATGCTCTGCATAGGAGCATGTTGTATCACCTCTCTAATGATATAGCCTGAAATCAAAAGCAGCTCCCACTGTGGTCACTGTGAGCCATGTGACAGAAGAAACAGAGAATCTGGTTATGTATTTTACTGTACTTTTTTTTGTTTTCAAGCATAGTTCCAACCTGTTGCTATAGGGCTAAATATTTGTATAACAACAGTGATGTTTTCCTTTATAAGGGAAAGTGGAACTCAATAACCTCAGAACTGCAGTCAAACCAGGCATAAGGCGCTACAGTAACATCTGGACTGGACATCTTATACTGGCCATAAGAATAATTGTTTCAAATCTTTCTCTATACTGGTGACAAATATACTATCCATACTTTAGCTTAACTGACTTTTTGAAACAAGACGTCATTTATATGTTGAAAAGTCTTTAGAAGACCATAAAAGATCTTAGGAATAAAGTGTAGCCATCAACATAGTCAATCAGAGAATCACAAAATGCCGTTTTTATGATAAAAGTCAGCTTAGTCAGAGAGAGATCGATTATCTTCTCCGTTTTACTATCCCTTCCATGACATGCCTTCAAATGTAGAAACATAATCTAAAGTCTGAAAAAAAACCACACAGAAAAAACACAGTATTTTTACTCTTAGCTTACTATATTCATGTGCTCTGAAAACCCAGCAAGTTCTATTCAGGGACTTTAAAGAAAAGGGAGATCAAAAGTAATCAAAGTTATGTGATGGCCTGCAGATATTTTCAAAGGGGTGACAGAGCCAAGAGCCCAGATGAAATCCCTGGCGATGACAGGATTTCAGATTGTGTGGGACAACTCTTTGTTCTCATCAGGTTGGTGGGGTGTTTCTCATCTTACCTACCTGTAGATCCTCACAGTTCACGATTTATCTCAATGATCATCACTTTGGAGGTGTACTGCTGTTACCTGCCTACTAAACAGTGCCCTGCACCTTATTTTCCTGCGTATCAGCTGCCTACCTGCTCCCTGGGCAGCCCATGGCTGCGTGATTAATAATGCAAGGAGTCAGATTTATTCCAATCTCCAGATATGTCTTTAACACTAAGATTAGAGGCACTTCTTAATAATGGAGATTAAAGCTATTATATAAAAAAAAAATTCAGTAAATAGGCACTGTTTTTATAAGGCTGTGCATTCAAGCAGATAATACCTGAGAGAAATGGTATTGAGGCTTTGATGAAAAATTTACTGAGGTTATGCTGGACAAGAATCTTCATTTTCTGTGAAGTACAACAGGAGTGTAGGCTGGCTGCACTGTTGCACACCAGTAATGCCATGCAGAAAGAGAAACCATCGAGCTGCAACACCTAATCAGTAACTTCATCGTATATGCACCAGAGCGTCAACCCTAAAATTTCCCACCCTTGCTTCCTGCTAATTCCAGTGGGCAAATGTAGATATGGATGGAAGTGTTGCTCCTGTCAAGCAGGACACATTCTACCTTGTCATGTAGGGCTATTCTCAATTAGACAATATATTTCAGATGTCTGGAGCAGACGTGACTTTTGGAAGCAGATCAGAAGAGCACATGCAGAAGCCTGATTTCCCTCAATGGCCAGTGATGACAGGAGAGCACTGTCAGGTGGCAACTGGGGACATCTGTGTTTTTGAACCCAAGACGGATGATATGAATTCACCCTGTGGTGACAAAGATGCTTGTGGTCAATTTACCATCATCACCACAAGCATTTCCACCACAAACCCTTGCAGCTATAACCGCTATTAAAACCCACAGGAACTGCTTGTACTTGCTGGCTTTGCTAGCATTTTCTTTTCTTACTTCTAGTAACAGTTTGCCCATTGACCTAAGAGCAGTCCCACCATGTAAAACCAGTAAGTGAATGAGTCTGAACCTTTGTCTGGGCCACAACTCAGTCGGAAGTTTGTCTGTAGACCATAGCACCTAATTGTTAGCGCTATTCTCACTGAAAGCTCACAAAAAGGACTCTGTCTCGCCAATCAGAGCCTAAGACACAGGAAACAAAGAAAAAACCTACAATTTCTACAGACAATGAGAGCAAAGATAAACTGGGAATGCTGAATAACCACTTTAAAATATGCTGCTCCGTTTTTTTTTTCCTATTACTGAATATTTTTAAAGTGTTGATTAATAAGCACTTCTGTGGTTTTGGTTTTACCTATCTTTCTGTAAAGCAAAAAGGGAGACAAATATACGCAGCACAAAAACCACATTTGGATGAATATGTGCAATATAAAGTTAGTAACTGATCTCCAGATGCTTCAATGTATACAGCCCATCTAGAGTAACTTTCTAAAAAAATGTTCTCTATTAGTTGGTATTTTAATGAGTTATCGATCCTTCTATACTTTATAACAGGAAAAGTCGAAATCTTAAGAAGCTGCACGCTTTCATAGAGACCCTTTTCATCCAGGATTAGTATGTAACTCACAGTGATCTATTTCACATGTAGGAAACACAAACAAGGATACTATAATCTAATTTGTGCATAGTAAACACTTCATTTAATTCTTCTAATACTGCTAGTGTGATTTATGAATCATCTGAGTACTTCTGAAAAATTTACTGATTAAACAAAGTTGGAATTAGGCAAAGTACAAATGTTGTTTATACAAACACAAAGACCAGCAATGTCAAAGGTTATTATTACAGGCATCTTGTGCCACATATAAGCACATCTGTAAGGCAGATAAAGTATTTGTAGCAGCTCAGGAAAGAAAAAGATGAATCATCTTTTAAAGCTCTCTATAAAATTACTTCTCTAGTGGCAATTAATAGAGAGAGGCCCCAAAACATCAGTCACATGCTCTGATCATCAGGGAGAAGGAAATTAAATGATAATTAAAAAAATAACCCCATACTGTATCGAATATGGAAAATTTTGTCTTGAAAAGCAACTGCAGCAATCTTATATTCTATAACCACATTAGCACAGAAACGCTTCAGTGGATAGCTGGAGAAGATCTTATGTCCCTGAAGCATCAGGCAGATAGATTACTATAGAAAACCTGCACTATTAAATACATAGCATAAGGGTATGGTCATGATTTGCAGGAAGAAATGTCCTATTAATTTACCTCTAATAATTTCTCTATCTAAGAATATGACTCCTACTGATATGGATAAATCCCACAAACAGTCCATACATTGTAACAGAGTTTGTCACGGGCAGTAAAAACCATACATCTCTGGCTGGAGGAAGTGACTCTGCAGGAGTACAGCTCTGCTCTTCCCCCCGAAGTCTCAAGCAGTCTTTTCTTTATACTTCAAGAAAATTAAATCTACCACAATTAATGATTATAGGTTTTCCTTCAATCATCCCATATTCCTCTAGGAAATTAACTTAGCTATTAAAAGCCTGAAGGCTGGAAAGGAACCTAGCTAGATGAGTTTTACCTCCCCTGTATTGCCTGTGTAATCAAATGCAGTTTCCCCACCAGTTTAATTCTAATCAATTTAATTACTGAAAATTACAACAGAAAAAAAAAAAAAACCAAAAAAACCAACAAACTCTTACTTCTTAGACCAGAACAAAGGAGAAAAGCTTGACGTGGTAGAACAAGAGTACTGGGTGGCAACAGTTTGATACTGCATGTGAGGGACGGGAAATGACTGAAAATAAATCTACTCCATAGATAAGAGCTATCGGGATGAGGAGCTGGAAACAGCAAGCCACAAGCCAAGAATAAAACTCAGCACCAACTACTTCCCAGGTGTGAAACTGGGGGGGGGGGAGGTTATTTCTTTAGTACTGCAAAGCCTTGATTACACAGGACCTGCATATCTCAGAGTCCTAAGCTTTATTTCCTACTCGCTCTTTTGCTCAAATGCTTGATGCACAGAGCAATGGAAAAGCTAAACATCCACCATTTGGTATGGCTTAATTCTCTCTTTCCCACCCCAAGAAAAAAGCTAATAATTCAAGCATGAGAGAGCTGTCCATGCACATGGAAAGAAAACTAGGCTAGTGGCCACTCCCTTTTCTTGACACAATCTTTTCTTCCTCTAAACCACACTTAGCCCATACTGAGAAAGGAGAAATATGGGGAAACATGGAGATAACTGTGTCAAGTATTGAAAATCACTGATGGAAACCAAACTGAAGAATAACACCAGGAGGAGAACAGATCCTAACAAAGAAGTCCAGGGTTGAGACACAAAGGAAAGAATTCCTAAAAGAGAAAAGGAGTGAAAGAAAAAGTATAATTTGTGAATTGAAAGGTTCTATTTTATAGGATATAAAAATACTGAGATGAAAGGTCTCTCTTAAACAAATCTGTTAGACACACACTGAGATATATAGAAATATTTAGGCAGCAAGTGTGCATATTTTCCTCCACTTGATTTCCACAGCAAAAGAATTTCTTAGTGTTATGAAAACCCCATTTAAGAAAATAATTATTTCATGGTATGTGTCTCTTATCTCTCACCACAAGGAAACTTCTGTGCTGATCAGAAAAACACAAGGTAATACCATGCCTTTATTTCTTTTGAAATACACAAAACATAAGGCAAATCCATTCTTTCCTCATATCTTAATATCTTTTTATTATTTTTCATCTTTGACCATAATGGCTTAACTGTCTACTTCATAATTTTAAGGACCTCAATTCGGGCAACTTTAGGTCTTCTCCAACCCTCATTCCAGTAATCTCATTTAAACTGCTAGTTTACATTCTACTAATACTGCAAAGCCATCTGATCTGTACGAGAATGGGGTAGGAGTATGCTGGTGACTCGTACTGGAAGACCTTGTGATCACTACAGGAAGTGTAAAGCCAACTGACCTAAGGCAAGGACTGCTGCTACTAAGAGACATACGGGCACTTAAAGGTCCGAAAACATTGGAACAAATTGTATTTCTTTTTGCTGAATTGACCAGTCAGACAGCTTTGTAATGTACACTGCAGAAAAGATAAATTCTGGCTCACCACATTGTAATCCTTCTCCAAAAAGAAAGTTGTGAAATCCAAGACTAATTTTTAACCAGTTGTGTTAATCTGTTAATAGTGGAAAATGGGGG
>VWZY01009129.1:88103-148354 GCA_013399075.1 Chloroceryle aenea
GGGGGGGCAAATACGGCAGCAGTACTTAGCATCCTGGAACCTGCACAGAAACATGGAAAGGTGAACTGTAAAAACTCTACCAAAAGACAAACCAAACAGGTTCTTAGAGAAATATGCACCGTCTTTTAAAAAAAGACTCCTTTATTCCCAGAAAACACTCATGCTTTTCACAAGGTCTCCTGAGCCCAGATGTCTGCAGCCAGAAAGTTATTAGAAATTCCCTTACTTTGTAAAGAACTGCAGAAAGCAGTACTATCTTGATGAGCAAACACACCAAGCCCGTATCTGAGTCTACAGTGCTCTCCTGAAGGGACTATCTAATCAAGGATACCAAGATATAAACTCCCAGGGTGGAGAATCCTCATATTTATGTAAATGCAAGTTACTTATTCACAACCTTTGTTCAAAATAACCTGGCTTTGAACATGTAAAAGGCCGTAATGTTAGTGGCATCAAGTATATCTAACAGGACAATAAACCTCAACCAAAGCTTTTAAAAGTTCTAGACTGAGCTAAGATATCCTCATGTATCCTTCCTGGCTCCCAATTGCTTAATCATAAACACTTAAGAGGGTATTTCATCCAAACCTTTCCCAAAGCTTTCCTAGGCTTTTTTCTCTTAGAAGACAGGGAAAGCTGCAGAGAGGCACCTTGCAAATCCTGGTGGTACTGACTCCTGAAGCTCTAATAAAACCTCCACTGAATAAAATGGGGAAAGAACGTAAATATTCCTGAAACATGGATCTATCATCAGTAACTCCTTAGTAGCTGATGGCTTTTTGGCCTACTCCATTCATGAAAAAAATTATTTTTCCTCTGCAAGATCAACAATTAGAAAACAGAATAAGAAGAGAGGGGCAGAGGGGAAGTAAAAGCACAAAAGACAAAGAAACCCAAACATACAAACAAGAAAAAGAAACCCAAACATACAAACAAGAAACAGCAGTCGTAAGGAAGCAAATAAAGGCCAGATTGTGACAAAAGAAGATTTGCCAAAACCCCATCGCCTGTAACTTTCATCGAGACTCACACTAGCTGCATCTCATCAAGCAGGATGAAGTCAACTGTGATTAATGCAATCAGATGATATGCTCCACCATCACAATTTCCAAATTAAAATTTAGAAGAACTACATTCACTTGAAGCACCTAAGAGAGTTCTTTAAAGTGAAGAAAAAAAAATCTGCACTAGAAATGAAACAGGCCATGTTAGTTTTATACCAGAGACAATGTTAATACATACTCTATCACTGTCAACTCGCTGAAGCTGAGATTTGAAATGCATTACATCCCACGCAAAAAACATCCTTTCATAAAGATAAATTCAACCATTGGTGGACTCAAAGAACTTTTGAGAAGAATAAATGCACTTAACCTGCATTTCCTGTTCTTCAAAAACCAGTAATTCCAGAGGATGTCCATTTGAAGGTTCAAGCCTCTTTCATGCAACCTTCAGACCTCCCGTGGAACCCTGCCAAATCTCAGGGCTGCATGGATAGCTCTCATGCCGCAACCACCACGAGGGCAGTACTGCCTAAACAGCCAGGCTTAAAAAGATTAAATTCCCGAATCTGAGAAATACCAGAGAAGCTGAAAACTGCAAATGTCCTAAGCAGAGTTTCAGAAAACAAATTTTGCAGCTCAGCAATTTCACTTTCTACTGTAAGGGATGTTATGACAGCTTCACAGTGGATTCATATTTAAATATAACTTTAGTCCCCTCTTGCATCCTCCAAAACATCCATCACTGTAACTTTAGCCTTTTCATAATTTAAATGAATAATCTCCAGTTCCTAAGTACTGCTTTAGTCTGTTTTGACAGACAAAATTAATACCACTTGCAGTTACTGCTGGAAAGTATTAGAAGCTCCAGTTATCAGATACTTTGACCTTCCCCCTCCAGCCAGTTATTCAAGCTGTCAGCTAACTTCCCCAGGTCTCTGTACCCAGCACTCTTGCTGGGAGCAGCCCAGCCCAGCCCAGTCACCCCCCAGATGCTGGAAAGAGGCGAGCGATCCACTGCAACAGCCTAGTGAGATCCTCAGCAAATGTCAATCTGCCCCGAACTGAAACCAGGCTTCCAGTTACGCTTTGGCTTCAGAACACGAGAGGTTTTATGCTTTTAGAAATGGCGTCCATCGTTAGAAGAAAGTAGGTGTTTTTACAACCTTTATAGGGAAAAATGTCCCAATGACCCAGTGGGCTCAATTTAAGCAGCTACAAGAGAGAACTGTAGAGCTAGTATTGAGAACATGAGAAAAAAGTTCTATGTATCTTTCTGTCAAAGCTGGGTTATTTGGGGGGTTTGCTTATTTATTTAGGGGGAGTTCTCAATAATTTTAACATATGCATACTTTCCATCTTGGGACTTTTGGCCTACACTAAGTCTATAGATCAAGTAAAGAAAAAAAAAAAAAAACAGCACAACCCACCACCACCAAAAAACAGTTCTCTGCTTTCACCAAAGGTCTCTCAGAGTCCCCAGTCACAAACCGCTTTTCTGGCCAGTAAAAGAAAATGAGTGCAGGAAGAACAGTGATGTTTTGATACCGTTGCCATGGTGTAAAAGTATTATTCCATACATGAGTTTTCATTAAATTTGTCATCAAAATCATATTCAACAGGTAAGCCCTAAGTACAGGGATGGGAGGCGTAAGACCCTGAGGGCCAGCAGCTTTAAGAGAGGTTGATAAAGAGCCAATAAGCTGAAACTGAATCTTGCCTTATTTCCCAAAGTAGAAAATAGGTTTTACCTATACTAATTAAGACACTTGGTGAATGCATTTAGAATCTTCTATTAACATCATCTATTTAATAAGGGATGATGTTTATTTATGAACAGTATTGTACTCACATGTGAAAGCCTTCTGTTAAAAAAAAAACAACAGTGAAAAAGGATTACATGTTCCACTTTAACACATCATTTATAAAGCTCACCAGAAGGAACAAAATCTGTGAGAAATAATGCAAAGCATTGTTTATTCATGGGACATCGTCTTAGAGTCTAGAAAATAAAAGAAAACACTTTCATCCCAATGGAATACTTTAAAAAAATAAATTATCACTTTTGCTCTGTTCAACAAGAAATACTTCCAACCAGTGGCAGTTAAAACAAAAGCTGTAACTAAAAGTTCTGTGTAATATCACTTATTGAATTCATGACACTGAAAAAAATAGATGAGTTTCTTTTGTTGAAAAGGAGAGCTACGAAAACTTACAGCATCCTTAAAAACCTCCAGGAACACATAAGATTTTTCCCAAGTGATATTCCTTTCTCATTTCTTCCATTTTACTCTCTTTTGTGAATGGCTGTATATATATCATCTCTAGAACATCAGGCTGAGATATTTTTATTACTGTTCAACCGCTTAATGCTTTTACTTTTCCATGAATTACACTTGAAGAATGTAATAGCAAATACAACTAATGACAAAAAATGTTTGCTAAACCACCCAACTTTAACTAATGCTGTTGAAGCCACATGAGTGGAAAGCAAACTGGGAATTTGTAAATGACAGCATTTGGGCTATTATATTTCAAAGGGTGTTCACAAATAAGCTTTTTTGCATAATGTACTGCTCTCCTTGGTTCCCTGTGTAGTCGTTAGTCCTAGAAAGCAAGTCAGAGCATGCAGTGGATGTAGCCACTAAACTTCCCATCCTGTGGAGTAATCTCCCTCTTTCCACTGACTGTATGATGGATCCAGTTAGCTTTTCTAAATATCCTTCTTTAGGTCAGAAAAGGCATTTGACCCATAAACTTTACAGCACATCCATTCATGCCTAGGGAGTGCTGTAAAATCTGCACTGTGGAGGAGAGTAAGGGATAGTCAATACCAATTTTGAAAATCATAGAATCATATAACAGATTGGGTTGGAAAAGACCTCCAAGATCATCGAGTCCAACCCCTGATCCAACTCCAATTACTATATCATGGCACTAAGGGCCACGTCCAATCCCTTTTTAAAAACCTCCAGGGATGGTGAATCCACCACCTCTCTGGGCAGGCCGTTCCAATGCCTGATTACCCTCTCCGTAAAGAATTTCTTCCTAACATCTAACGTAAACTTCCCCTGGCAGAGCTTGAGCCCATGTCCCCTTGTCCTGTTGTTGGTTGCCTGGGAGAAGAGGCCAACCCCCACCTGGCTATAACTTCCCTTCAGGTAGTTGAAGAGAGTGATGAGGTCACCTCTAAGCCTTCTCTTCGCCAGACTAAACAACCCCAGCTCCCTCAGCCTCTCCTCTGAAAGTCTTGAAGAAGAAGAATCACAGAATGGTAGAGGTTGGAAAGGACCTTTGGAGATCATCTTGTCCAAGCTGCCTTCTAAAGTACTAAGAGGTTACTGCAGTTGGAAAGCATGGCAACATTTTCACTCTGGTACAACACAGTCAAACAACACAGTAGAAAAGGCCAGGGTTTCACCCACAGCCATATTCTTCAGCAGCAATCCACAGTTAGAAATAAAGTGAGCGCTTAGAAACACACAGCACATAGAGCAGGAGACCTCAAGAACTCAGCAGATACCATCACAAATGGAAATGCATCAGAGACTGACTCAGACCAGGTTTCCATCCACAAACACAAGTTTAATTCAGCTTGTACGAACTTAGTTAGCAGATGTCCTTTTACATTACTCCTTACCGGCCTGAGCATCCTGCAAGGGATAGTCTTCTGTGACTGTTTCATCCTTCCATGACTGCACATGTGTTTAATACAGACAGTTGTGCCCAAAATACCACAATCTCTAGTACTTAACTGAAAACAACCCATTGGGAACTGATACTACTAAGCAAAGAAATAATCTTGAGCCTGAAGGAGACGCTGTTATCAGGGCCAACAAGCACTATTTGTCAACAAGATTGTTTTTCGGGGGAAAGTCGTCCCTTTTGCCTCTCTTTCCAAGGCTCTACACATGCCATTTTCTCACAACCACAGCCTCTACCAGGTACTTCTTTCTTCCCCAGTTCCTCTCTCAGCTGCTCTCTCCTCCCCACAGGTATACATTGCCTAACCAGTTCATTTTTCTGCACCCCTCCACTCCATCTGCTTCTCTGTCAAGCAGCCCTCTTACCATTTACTATCCAACCATCCACAGCAATACGACCTTCTGCCTTTCAGTTTCTGCACATAGTTTCCAGGCACCAGATTAAAGTGGCTTAAGTTAGAAAGAAGGCAAATAAGTAAACAAGCAGCTATTAGATGCAAATGTCTCAAGCAGGCTCAGCCAAGCAACATTCGCATTTGAGAAAATAAACCTTTTTTCACTGACCCAGTAAATATTGTCTGCAACTTCCCAACTAGTTTCCATCTTTCGGGGCCATCCAACATGAAAGATAACTACAGCACCACCCTGGGTAGTTAAGAAAAATTCAGATTCAAATTAATTTATCAGGGATTTCTCTTGAGAGGGAATATAGCTGCTAACTGGAAAACCTTATCTGCTGTCTTGCGAATTAAAAGGCCACATGAGACCTGGAAGTATCTTGACTGAAGAAGAGCCATTATCTTTTCTTATGCAGGATTGTAATTCTTTTTTCACTCAAAAGCAAAAATCTTAAGAACAATTTACTGGACACCATATAGATCATTTAAAGTTTGTCCCTCGATGACCCATAAACCCTAGCATTGTAATTATGGAGCAGTAAACAAAAATGTGCTGTGGAATCATAGTATTTTTGAAAAATAGAAGTATCTAAAATATAAATGTATATATGCACTAATAAGATTAGATATTAAGCCAGTTTTCAACTACAACTCATATCTAAAAAGTTTCACTTACCGAGACACATCATGAATATTGAATTATTAAACAAACACCCTAAATTGGATATTGAATACCAATCATTATCACAATGTGAAAACTTGTTCGTTTAGCACTAGACAATTTTATCAGCCTCCAGGAAATAAATACTGAAAAAGTTAAATTTAGTGCTCAGTGAGTACTATTTTAACCTCCCTGGTTCAGCAAGTTTTAAGCTTTATCTTGGAAGGTTATCTCTTCTCGAATTAACTTTCCTCTCCCCAACCTTTCTTCCACTTGTTTTGCGATTAATAACAAATAAACCAACCAACTCCTGCTTCGCAACTGCATTTCAACTGTGGTAGGTGAAACAGCACCACTTCTTCAACCATAACTGAAAAAAAAAAGCCCCAAGTTTATTAAAGCCCCAAGTTTTTTTTTTTAGTTACATACATTTGTCTGATTTTTATCTTGTATTTTAATGAAGGAATACCAATGGCAACACCTCATTTTTACCCACAGTAGCAGATAGTGAAAACCTGAATAAACAACTGAATTGGAGCCTTTACGACATAAATTAATCTGCCAGTATCCTGCCACCTGCTCAACAGGATCTCCTCAGGGGTGAAGTTTGGCTCTGTAACTGTGTGCGGTTAAGATTATAAGCGATGTTTAAACCAGGAATTTAATACCATAATACATCATCTGGAAAACAGAGACTGAGCGATTGTATTTGAAAAATAATTCTATATAACAATTCTTAAATATGAAGGTGAAGAACATACTGAGCGCTTAGAAGTGCTTATCAAACTCTGCAAAAAATGACATGCACAGTTCAGCTCCAGGTAGGAATACAGCACCATTAGCCTCTCCAGGTCACCTCCAAAAGCCACAGCAGATCTGGTTTGTGGACATCAGCAGTTAGGGCATTTGGGAGCCCAGAAGCTCTTCTGAAGGAAAACATGAGCAGCATTTAGTCAGAGGAGCTTATGGTTTTCAGTGATGGGAGAGGCAGTCTATTCTGAAAGGAGTCTTCTCAGGAGGCCCAGTTCACATCCACCAAAGCAGCTTTATTTTGAGTGGGTGGACATACATCAGCTATTTTTTCTACAATGGGTAGAATACAGATATGCTTCCCTTAAATAAATCACCCAGAAATAAAATGTTTCAGATACTCTTCACAGAACGTGACACTTTCAAAATGCCGCTTCTGAGAAAAATGAGACAGAACGGAAGAAGCTCACACAAACGGACAAACTGGGTATTTCATGACACATGCCATGGCTCTCCACATGGCTTTAAAGTCACTCGACAGGCAAGTCACAGAAGAGCACATGCTAACTCCCGCTTTCCAGCACACTATCAGCTCTCACCGATTAACCATAAGGCAATGGAGAATACAGAAGTCCTGCTTGCAAGGTGTTTGGCATGTTTGTTCCATGCAGGATTTTGCAGTCCTGAGTGGCTCTTTTACCAAGCTTTAGTCTTTCCTCAGCATTACTCCTCATGGTAATTTGCACTGTCAGTATGGTTTGTGTGTTGCCCATCGGGATGCGGGGCGTGGAAAAGGTGAACAGAGCACCTTCAAAACTAAAAAGACAAATTACTGGCAAACTCACTTCTTTGTCCTCTTTTCTCCTTTTTGATTTTATTAATTTTAAGTAGCAAAACACGGCAATCTCAAGCAGCACCGCCACTGAAACACCAGCATGATCAGAGCTACAAGGAGGCAGAATGAGGAAGAAGCCATGATGAAAAATGTAACTAAAAGGTCCACCCAGCCTTCAACTCTTCCTGCACCCAAAAAGCACAACATTTAGGCAGATACACAGAACAATCTTCAATTATTTTCATTTAAGTGCTAAGACTGCTAGAAAAAAAAGAGCTTTCAGTTCATCTGTAGCTACTTCGCTGTTGCTGTTGTTTTTTAAAAGGAGAAACTTTTGGAGCACTGAAAGCACTTCATCATTGCCCACTTACAAACACACAAAATGCCTCCCACATCTTGCAACAGCAGTGAAACAGCCCCATTCTTTTGAAACAAAGGTTAAACAAATGGAAGCAAAAGCAAAACACTAACTAAACACGGTACTTCCCAAATAAAACCATAAACAATAGGAAGTATTAGGTGGATGAATTCCAGGCTGATATCTTGACTCTCCAAAAGCATGACTTTAAAGGCTATGCATTTCAAAACCACTGCCTCTGAGAGGATTAGAAGGTTAACAACCATTTTCCCAGTATTATCATGTTGTCTCATAATCTCTGTCAATGAAAAGCTTGCTGTGGTGATTAGGTCAGGCTGAGCAGACGAGCTTAGGTGCAAAATAAGGCAAGCCCACTTTCCAAAGTCCTTTCCAGAAAGAAAGAGAGGGAAAAAAAAAAAAAAGGAAAAAATATCTTCTAGGCCAAAAATCATATAACTTTTAAATTTAGATGTGGGATTTAGATGAAAATACAGTGAAGGCCTTTTATTTTACAGATATTCCCCCAAAGTTCTACATACACTAAGGATAATTATTCACAGACACAATTCTAGGAAGTCTATTTTATCATCTTTTATTATGGACTAAAATCTGAAGCCACACTCCATAATAATGGAAAATATGCTAACAATATTGCCTCTAGAGAGGGTTGGTTTTGGATATGATTTTGTTTTAAGTTCCTAATTATTATTTTATTTCCATCACGCTATTTTTGGTGTTGGCTTCAGTGCTATCAGTTGTAATTAAAAACATCAAGTAATATAACCCATCTTAGAACTCACCTCCACAAACAATCATAAATTCATAAATCCTTGCAACGCAAGGCATTGTCCAAGCATACATGTCTTAAATATTACAAGTGTTATCTAGGCATCACTGGTAATCATGTTTCTCCTTTGATTTTTCTTTCTACAGTAAACCTGCCTTTCCAATCCTGAAAATCAAACACTTAATTGTCTGTGTCAGTCTGAATGTTGCTGCTTCATCTGTCACTAAGTAGAGGTCTTAACAATTTAAGCAATCCAAAACAGGCCGACAAAAATTGATGGGGAAAAAAGCCCACCACCCAAAACTAATGCTTATGACTAAAAGAATCACAGCCTTCTAAAGATGACTGCACTGCTGGCTCCTCCATCAAGGAGAGAGAATCCTGTGACAGCCTGTACCATCCCACAGTGGCCCCAAACAGCTTGTTCCATAATTCAATATGGTGAGAACACCCATACAATCTGCAGTCTACTCCCCACTTTCTCCCTCATCCCACTTCATTAGACACACATTTGTCTGATGTAAGGACCAGATCACACTGTACTGTGCCTGAAGTATTGATTTCTGTGCAGGTTCTGTAGAAATTTTAATTTAATACAACCTAGTATAAATATAAATTGCATATAAATGCAACACTTGAATGTGAAAAGTTTTCCTAATACTCCAATGACTGGACAAATGGAAGTTTAAGACCTCTGCAATTCCAGTTCCATACAGCACTTCTCTGATTCACAGCCTCAGGAACAGAAAAACAAAAAGATCCAAAATACAGCCTCTTGTTGAAAGATGACAGGAAAGGAAATCAGCATGTCGCTTGGTTCTAGAAATTCAGGTCCTCCAAGACAGAGGACCAGTATCAAGAGGCAACCAACCAAGTAAAAAAGAGGCTACATGTGCCATTTGTTCCCAAAAGGATGATTTGGTAAGCATACATGGTGCTTTTCTGTAAGGTTTATTTGGCAGTAACATGGAGGCTCAAGGAGAGTTTGAAGTCCACTTTGCTTTTATATACAACTTCCTACTGGATCATGTTTTATCCTGCCCCTTACAGTTGCCTTTTCTGCATCCTGCTTCCAGGAAATGAGCATTCCTGCTGACAAGTGCATGCCCACTAATCTCAGAAAAAAAAAAAAAAAAGACAGCCTGCCACTTCATAGGGATGCAGCAAAACAAGATCTGAAAGTTCCTGCCCTCAGGAGAAGCACCTCTTCATCCCCTTTCTGAACACCAGCCTGGGAACCGAGCAGAAAGCAACCCCAACCCCAAAGCAAGATCTAATGCTGCTCACAGAGAGCAGCGATGCACAAGCTCAGTGGCTAATGATATGTAATCAGGAGCTAGGAATGAAAGTCACTAAACAAAACCAAACACTATTATTTGACCTCCCACTCCCCTCCAGACCTTCCCACCCATGCCTTCTGTACCATAAGCCAGAGCACTGTTTAAGAAACACATGCTGCAATTCCCTTCAACCCTCCAGATGAGCACAAACTCAGAGGGCCTGCCTGTATCTTCCTTCATCTTCCTTTCTTTGCTCTCTTGTTGATAACTCAGTGCTGTTCTGCAGAGAGGAAGGGAAGAGTGAGACATCATGATGGATATGTGACTGGTCTGATGACCTCTTCCCGCATACCACCACGGGATTTTTCTGCCATTTGATGGTTTATTTTTGTAACTAGCCTTTCATACATGGCAGATGGTGTTCTGGAAGATAAGACCACAAGAACTGCAGTAATCACAGATTCAGATCACAGAATCCTAGGGGTTGGAAGGGACCTCGAAAGATCATCTAGTCCAACCCCCCCTGCTAGAGCAGGGCCACCTAGAGTACGTCACATAGGAACATGTCCAGGCGGGTTTTGAATGTCTCCAGTGAAGGAGACTCCACGACCCCCCTGGGCAGCCTGTTCCAGGGCTCTGTCACCCTTACAGTAAAAAAATTTTTTCGAACATTCAACTTGAACCTCCTATGCTCCAATTTACACCCATTCCCCCTTGTCCTATCACTGGTCACTACTGGGAAAAGCCTAACTCCATCTCCCTGACACTCACCCCTTACATATTTGAAAACATTGATGAGGTCACCCCTCAGTCTCCTTTTCTCCAAACTAAAGAGACCCAGCACCCTCAGCCTTTCCTCATAAGGGAGATGTTCCACTCCCTTAATCATCTTAGTAGCTCTGCGCTGGACTCTTTCAAGCACTTCCCTGTCCTTCTTGAACTGAGGGGCCCAGAACTGGACACAATACTCCAGGTGCGGCCTCACCAATGCAGAATAGAGGGGGAGGAGAACCTCTCTTGACCTACTAACTACACCCTTCCTAATGCACCCCAGGATGCCATTGGCCTTCTTGGCCACAAGGGCACATTGCTGGCTCATGGTCATCTTCTTGTCAACCAGGACCCCCAGGTCTCTTTCACCTACACTGCTCTCCAGCAGGTCAGCCCCCAACCTATACTGGAACATCTTGTTGTTCTTCCCCAAATGCAAGACTCTACACTTCCCCTTGTTGAATTTCATCATGTTTCTCCCTGCCCAACTCTCCAGCCTGTCCAAGTCTCTCTGAATGGCAGCACAGCCCTCTGGTGTGTCAGCCACTCCTCCCAGCTTAGTGTCATCAGCAAACTTGCTGAGGGTACATTCTATACCCTCATCCAAGTCGTTGATGAAGATATTGAACAACACCGGTCCCAGCACCGACCCCTGAGGGACTCCACTAGTAACACACCTCCAACCAGATTCTGCCCCATTGACTACAACTCTCTGACTCCTTCCTTTCAACCAGTTCCTGATCCACCTCACTACCTGATCACCAAACCCATATTTGATCAACTTATCTACAAGGATGCTGTGAGAGACGGTGTCAAATGCTTTACTGAAATCAAGATAAACCACATCTACCGCTCTTCCATCATCTATCCACCTAGTAATTTCCTCATAGAAGGCTATGAGGTTAGTCAAACATGATTTACCCTTGATAAAACCATGCTGACTGCTCTTGATGACTCCCATGTTCTTGATATGCCTGGAGATAGTGACAAGAACAAGTTGTTCCATCACCTTTCCAGGGATGGAGGTGAGGCTGACCGGTCTATAGTTACCCGGGTCCTCCTTCTTGCCCTTCTTGTAGACTGGAGTGACATTTGCTATCCTCCAGTCCTCAGGCACCTCTCCTGTTACCCATGACTTACTGAAGATGATGGAGAGTCAATACACTCCACCTAAGAGGGACTGACAGAAATCAGATGAAGACAGAAAGGTGATAATTCATGCTTTTGATAACTTGTTCTTTATCATGATCACAGTGGGTTCAAGAATTCACCTGGACAGCAAGTCTCAGCCCCAAAGATCCCACCTGAAAGAAAAGAAGTGGATGGAGGAGGTCCAAACAGCAGCTACCTTGCAGTGGCAGTTACTGCCAACTCCTTACAGTAATTCAAGGCCTGTAGTTGAACTCTCCAAGAATGGCAATACGATAGTAACAGGTATCAGACAAAAAAAAAAATTCCACAGGACCCATGCAATAGTACTAGTAGTGTTTGAGTACTACTTCAGAGCAAAGATTCACCTAGCCTGAGATCCTACTGCTAATAGATTTCATGAAAAGATGATCAAGAAAAAGTACTAGAACAGGATAATCAAGAACAACATTTCCAAATACGGTTATTCTTCCTAATAGTACATATGTGTTCAGCTCAGGGAACTTCTCAGTCGGCTGTAGTTTCTAAGTAAACCGCAGAGGATTTCTTGTCCGTGAACTCGTCAAGTCTCTCTTTAAATCGTAAGCCTCTGCAATACCTTTTGGCAACAAGTTTCACAAGCTTAGTACCCGCTGCGTAGAAAGCCTGGCTTTTGCATGCTCTGAACCTGGCGCTAACTGTATTTATGCAGGTGTTAATAGTTTTAGGTTTTATTACACTTTTTAATAACTCACTCAGAACACAAGAACCTTGCAGCCTTGCAGTCCTCAGCTTTCCTAAGGCAGTGTTCAAGATCACAACATTACATCTGCCACCTTACACACCAAAACCACTTTAGCCAACCGGTAACATTATTAGTAATTAATCTTTTTTGTTCTTGAACACCCTCACAGCATTTGAGAAATGCCACCTCATCCTAGAAATGTGCTACCACCGCTTCTGTCCAGTTGCTTCATAACCTCTTTCATGTTTGTTTTCTCTTCAGACACAGCCTCTAAGACTCCAACAAGAAAGATTCCTGCTGAACAAATCTATCCAGTTTCTTCCAGAGACACCAAAAGTCCCTTACCACCCCCTTCCACAGGAGGCTTCCACATTCTCTGTGCCCCTTCTCCTGGGACAGCAGTTGCTTCAGTTAACAACCACAAGAGACAGCAACGGTCACCTCCAGTCCAGGCAAAGCAATTTTGCCAGGCCTTAGATTATCACCTATGATAGTTAGAAGCAAATACATTTTTCACAGGGGCAGGAAAAAGAAAAGCCAGGTTGTTTTTAAGAAATACAGTAACTTCTGATCCTCACCTCTTTTTGTTTTTTTTAAGCGAAGTCAGTGAAAACAGGTTTCGTACTTTGTATAGTTTTAAAGTCTCAACCTCCCAAAAGAATCCTATAAATCATTCACAACTGAATAATCAAATCATGTATTTTTGTCCATCGTTTGCAAACTCATTTCTCACTTTAAGTGGTCGATTTTAGACCCCTTCAAGAGGTTTGAGGGGGACTGTAAACAGGGGATTTCTGCAATATATTGTAATTCACAACCAAAATAAAATACAACAGCAACAGAAACATGAAACTCAATGGGAACATCAATCTGTATATCCCCACCCAGAATTATGCAGGAATGAGCTAGTCACTGACCTTCTGGACGTAAGACTTCTTTGCTATGTGCCTTCTTTATAGCAAATACATTACAGATCTTTTTACATGCTTTCCAGATTCAGCTTTGATGTTTAGAGTTTGCATTTTTCTTACTCATCTAACAAACCTTCAATGGCATCGGCCATATCCTGGAAGGCATCACATGCAAAATGTGCAAATGGAAAAACCTCCAGAAATGCTCAACTTAAAGAAAGACAAGTGAGCCTGAGTCACATACAGAAGAAAAAGGCACTGAATGTAATCAGCTTAAATTCCGCTTTCAGTATTTTAAAATTCATTAGTGTTTGTAGGTGGTGTTGAAAGTAATGCTGAAGGGCTCTTGGGGAATGAAGAATCTTGGGCAAAGCAAGCATTTGCTATAATTTGATTCTGATGAGAATAAAATAGATGGAATTGTCTGGAATATATTTATAACAAAAAGACCTTACAAGTCAGAGCATTTTGACCTGATCATCTTAGCGTGTAGGTATGTAACTCGTCTCTACAAGCTCTTCTTTAACTGATGACAAAATGAAAACAAATGAATTTGAATAAGAATGCATTCCAAACAAAACATTATTTCATTAAGAAAACGCCTACTTTTCTATTGCAGGAAACAGCTTTCAGCCGACCAACATGAGGTAAGACTTCTATGTACATATAATTTTAACATATTAAAGAACCTGACTTGAATATTCATACTAAATTTTAAACATGAGACTTGCAATGTAACATATAACAACAGTTACTTTTCATTAGAAAACCTTACTTTTTATAAATATCTCTTAATCTGTACAACTCTTCTTCACACATCACTGCTCCTATCAATATTATATTTGTTTAATGATATGAAATATTCTTTATATTCAGATTCTTCGTTTTGTCTTTTGAAAAAAGACTATGATGCTTTGTCTTACTCTGGTGTTTAAGGATTACCAACCTCTCCGGCAAAGTCAAGGTGATGAACACAATTTAAAAATCCATTACTATCAACAGCATCTACATTCTTTTTCAAAGCAAAAATATTCTGATCACTGACTGGATGAGTAGGAAACTAAAAATACAGGTTACTTATTAAAACTAGTACTGAGTGAAACAAATACAGTCTAAAAGACTAGCAAGAAGTAAATAAGAATTACAAAAGGACTGCACTAGTTTAAGATAAGTTTTTCTATTTTCTCATTAATGAGACATTCAGAAATTAAATAACCAACATTGGTCATACCCGCAGTCCTTCTGCTGTTTGCGCCATGCTGATCCTCAGATAAACCCAAGATTAAGATTAAAAGCAGCAGATTTCTCCTCTGCTGTCAACACTTTTACACTTGTGTTGGTTGGCTTGACTACTTGATGTCCAAGGAATCATCCTGAAGGTCACAGGCAGATACAGGACCAGAAGATCAGAGAATATTTAAATATCAGAGTAACTCAGTGGGAATATGCACATGTTTGTCTGCAAATACATTAAGTTCCTCATGTTTATTATCAAGTTCCTCTCTAGCCTAAATAGGTTAGGCTTAAAAACAGGCCCTAAACCACCACTTTATTTTAACTGAACTAATTATTCTGATCATTAAACGATCAACCACCTAAAGTTTCACTTTTGGTGTTCACTAAAAGTAAACAAAGCAAACCAGATCATTTTATACTTCCCTTATTTTTTTTTGTGACATCTGTTTCCTGATAACAAGAGAGGTGTTGATTTGAACTCGAGTCACAAAGGCAAAAAGCAAAACTCTGCTTGTATCGTGTCAAGTGGGCACTTCTTCCCTGAACCACATGTAGGAACATCTCTGACAATGGCAATTGGCAGAGGAAAATTTTCTGTGAGTTGTGTTTACCAGCATTTCAGTGCAAATCCCTTCTGGTAAGTTATTATATATTATATTCATGTTCCATCAAAACTCTCAATGACACACTCCAAAATTTTCAAGCCGACAAGCTTTGGTACCAGTACTGATAACCAGTACAGTTTATGTAATAGAAATTTCCTCTGTAACATTTGGGACTTAATAAATAAATATGGAAAAACAATGAATCACTTTATAGATGATCATAGCTCTCTGCAAGGGCTCTTACTACAGATGAAATGTTGTGGGTTTTGATATAGCCTGGTCTGATCCTTTTGCACGTCCTTTCCTGTTGGCATAAAGGGTTGCTGGGTCACACTGCACGCTTCAGCCCTTTTTCACTCCGCGGAGTTTGCAGATGAGTCTCAGATGTAGAGGACTATGCCAAGAAGGCAAAAGAGAGTTCAGCATTACAGTCATTTAATTACAGACCTGTCGAGGCTTTACTCGCAGTAGATCCACTAAGTAGTCCACTAAGTGAAAGGAAGTCTTCCAGCTTAGGTAGAAACCCTGGCAAGACCAGTATCAGCCTACTGAATGACATTAAACTTCTACAAAATCAGCAAGATTTTTTTTTTTCCTCCTTGAGTCAGTTCCATCATTAAAAATAACTCTGAAAGATTGACTGCTTCCTAAATTAATTCTTCCAAAGATTCATCATGGTAGACAAATCATCCTCTCACCAACACCAGCTTCATAGAAAGGAAAGACAAACAACAACCGTGCAGTAGCAGTAATGTCTTGGAGTAACTCCTAAGTTGGAAACTAAAGGCAGACAAAGTACAATTGAATACTAATAGTACCAAAGCAATGTTGGTAGAATTCAGTGAACCTGTCCTCCTATCATTTTAGAAATACATTATTTTGCTTCAAATCTTAATTATAACACCCAATCAGCAGACTCTTGCACAGCATTTTGCAAGGTGCACCTTACAAAGTCTGAATTAAAAAAAAAACCCCAACCTAAAACCAAGTTACAATAGTTTAGTTCACTGCTTTACAAAGCCTAGATTTCAGAATTATATTTTCTGTTATGCCAAATATTCCACATCTAAACCCTTCCATATTCTGAAGTGGAAAGAAGCCAAAAGACAGTCACAAGCTTTTGCAACCCATTTCTGGAAAAAGAAGAAAGTTTTCACATTTTTAGTTTCAGTGTAACAAGTTGTTCTAGATATACGTATATATTTTTAATACAAGCTTATGTTAGCAAAAATCAGAACTAGGAAGCTGCTCCAGATCCAAATATTTCATGCTAGTAGAGATTTTTCTTTTTTTCCCTAAAAGTAAAAATTCCTCATCTGGTCCTTTCCCCGCCCCCCCCCATCAAAACTTCAAGTTCTCTGATCACACATTTCCCTACAGGAAAAGCAGTCCTTCAATCTTTTAAATGGCAAACAGGCTTCCATGCCACTGGAAATCCTGTTGATGCTGCTGTTGAAGACAAAAATAATCCCTTTTCCTGTCTAACGCAACCTTATTTGTTGGATTTCTACGCAAAGCATTCTGGAATGGAGTAAAATAAATTCCAGACCAATTCCAACATTGGAACAAGTATGACCTTGAAATTACACCATATATTAGGTTAGGATGTACACATTTTAAAGATACTGCAGCCCAGTCCCAATAGGATCAGTGATTATTAACCCACTAACTTGTATTATCTCACTACAGCATTTCTTTCCACCTGTAATTCAATGCATTAGGTAATGAGCTGTGGTAATTTGCAAAATGTTTTTTTTTTTAATTTTGCTCTAAATCACATCAGAGACTACAGATGAAACTAAGTAACAGGGTTATTATTTTACAAATCATTTCCATAAAATTAGGAGACCAAGAACCATTTCATATCTTTGGTAAAAATCAAAAATCCTGCAGCCACAGAACCCAAGACCATTAAAGTCCACTGCATTTTTAGTGTGTTTTTTTTTTCAGAGAGATTAACAAGATCTACACAATTTAAAGCTACTTAAGCACTATCACTGCATAAATAGTCAACAACACAGTTTCGCACTGCTGAAAATAATTTATATCACAAAAAAGATACGGTACAATCTGCCAGTATTTGCTATTTGAAGGATCTGGCATACGACTATGCATAAGATGATCCTGAAAAGAAACAAACCAACAACTAAACCTGTTTTGTTTTTTTTTGGTTTTGTTTTTTTTTACAAAGATTTGTGAATTTATGAAGAAGGATTTTCAAAGCAAGCCATCGTACGGTACTTCTGTCCACACCACCATCCGGAAAATTCTCTTTCCTACAGAAGAGAGATCTCTCTACTGCCCATGTGAATTGTCAGAGCATGCAGTCTCCACTGCTGAACCTCCAAGCAGACGCTTGTTTTTGTGATGGGAAGGCACTGGCAGCGCGCAGTCAGAGATTCCCAAAGATTTGGTGGCTCCGTGCACAGTCCGGGGGGATCCCAGCAGGTGCTGAAAAGATACCGTTGCCTGCAAAAATGGCCACACACCCCCATCTTCTGCAGGCCTTCACCTTCGCTTTGCATGGCTGCAGCCCTCAAAAAAACTCCTCAAAACCAAGACCCCATTGCATACACGTAAGGCAAATGTCAGTGAGGCATTAAAAGAGCTTAAACCTTGATAAAAACTAAAAGGCAAAGCAGCCTAAGCCCACACCAGAAATGATGCCTCCAGGCAACTCAAAACCTTCCCAGTCCTTGAATTCTCCTTTACCCATCACTCCTCCTTAGGTTTCTTTATAACGTACAACCCAGCAGCCTTCAAGGCAATGGCCTAGAATGGTCCACAGACACATTACCTACAGGAACATGATACACCTAAACAGGGATTATACAGAATTTCTGTTCACAATTATTTTTCTCTCGCAGTATCCTCGATTTTCAGAATTGCTTTTTGTAGCCTAGTTTATCTCTGATCAACCTTTCTCCTCTGTTACAGGGAATTTGTCCAACAGCATTGTCAGAGTATCACCGCAGGGTAAATCTGAGCTGTCACTCTTATTCCTAGTTTTAGATCTCAGTGAGACACAACCAATGAGACACTCGCTTACAGCACACACCAGAAATTGTACATTAATTTATGCTGGGGAACCAAGTTTTTAACAACCTTATATTTTGAAAACTCTCTTCACGCCAAGATCCTTCACACAGACTGAAAGTTCTTTTCTGTATATGCAAGAGCCCTGGTTTCTGTTTGTACAGCAGTTGTGCCTGAATTTTAAAGCTTTAGAAGCCTTGCTACAAAATGTCTCTTCATCTGTACAGCATGTACTTCTTTTTATTCCCATCTTGGAAACCATACTCCAGTTCATCTGCAGCAATGAAGAGACACCCATCGGAATTCCTCTCCCCCACAACCTCCTCAGTACACGTTTACATGATCCCACCTTGCGTTTCTTCAGATCTGTGAGACGGTGACAGTCTGCAGTAACAATGTGCAAATTAAAACTCTGGATTTCCCGTAACCTCCAACAGGTTCCTAAAACCTGGAAGTGATACAGATTCTCAGACAAGTAAATATCAGTATAAAGCTAACTTCTCATTAAAATACTCCTTCTTAACAATACCCTTGTTTGCTACCTGTACTAAAGACCTGGCCATCATTTCCAACATCAGTGTGTAAAAGCTTGAGGGATCTGAAATTCTGGAGTGGTACTCAGCACTCCTTCAGACACAGATGTGGAAAAAACACAGAAAGGCAGAAAAAGAGAATCCCAATCTGGAGTTAACCTTCTTGCAACCAATCCTTTCAAGTCAACTCACTTTCATACCTAATGCTTGGGGTAATCGTACAAGAGTCCCTATTTGCAGCTCAGCGCTGTCCCTGCCAGACCGGCCTGCCGGGACTCTCCATTACAAGATCCATGATGAACATTCAGCAGTTCCTTCCTTCTTCTCCTCATCCTGGTCTCAGCAGGGCCATACCCATCCTTGCTTCACAGAGGTGATGATCAGTCATGACTTGTAGTTCAGTGTTTTCTACTACAACTGCCCACACTAAGTAAAGTTTTCCAATTCTGAAGAAACTCCCCCTTCTCATCTTCCTCTTCTCCTTCCAAGAAAGTGGAAAAAAACCTTGATACTTGGTAGATTCTGCATCTAGAGGCATCCTTTTGAAACTTCTTATTCTACAGAAATATGCTATTTCCAACCAACCCATTGTTATTGTTCATTAGTATACAACTAGCTTTTTTATTGCAAAATAACAGCAAGAAATAGTTCTTCCGCAGACCTCATTCTTTTGCTATTTTGTGCCCAGCTCATATGTATACACACAATAAATAAGCTATAATTTTGGTTCTAAACCAGCTGTCATCTCTTACGAAAACTTGCTGCTCATAAGCAATGTTTGTTGCACATTCAGTCCTGTAAAGATATAATACCCATAATTACGCTATTGTTATTAAGGCAATCATAACAGATACCATATGGACTTGAAAGTGGCTTTGAGTGCAATTTTTTAATACATGCGAGATCTCTAATGCATTTTGCAAGAAGAACCCACACCGCAAACTGCACACTACTGGTGACATGTATAGCTTACTCTGTACGGGTTTCTTAAACTGCATGTACCGAGAATAACAACCCAACGCACTGCTTCTATTGATATCTCACTTTTAAAGGCTCTCCAGACTCGCTGCACTTCATGTTTTTAATACAACAGTGACTGCATGCCAGAATTCATTGCTCCTGCAAATATGCCAACTGGTAGCTACTTTCAAAATGAGCTACTCACCAGGAAGTAGTGCCAGGGTAAATCAATGGCACATTCAGCTAGATGTTCTAGCTCTACAAAACGAATTATACGCTATATACAGTCCTTTTGTACATGTCTGTCTTTTTTGCATCTTTATCAACGAAAGCTGAAAAGGATAGAAATGAAGTTCCAGAAGGCTGTCAATTATCCAGCCAAGGATTAGCAGAACAGGAAGCAATTTTTTCTACCTGCACATTAAATACTGGATTCACATCTTAGAATAAATTCTGCACTGTCTAAACCATTTCACCCTTTCTCAAAACCCACCGCTTTCTCTCAAAGATTACTGCTGTAACACGCACAGAGCAGCTGGATCCTCATTGCTGCACAAGGAGGCTACTAATAGCTGAGGACTGGGGTGCCACTGGCAAAAATTGAAAAAAAAGAAACGTAAATTGTGAAAGCTAATGGGCAGCACATAACTGGGGGGAGCAAAACTGAGCTTCTGAATACTGGAGAGCGGGTCTGTGGAAAGGGACTTGGGGGTGCTGGTGGATGAAAAACTGGAGATGAGCCACCAATGTGCAATCACAGCCCAGAAGGCCAATTGCATCCTGGTCTGCATCAAAAGAAGTGTGGCCAGCAGACCGAGAGAGAGGATCCTGCCACTCTGCTCTGGTCAGACCCCACCTGGAATACTGCATCCAGCTCTGGAGCCCTCAGCACAAGAAGGATGTATACATATTGGAGCATTTCCAGAGGAGGGACACCAAGGTGATCAGAGGAATGGAGCATCTCTCATATGAAGACAGGTTGAGGGAGTTGGGGCTGTTCAGCCTGGAGAATGTTCCAGGGGGACCTTATAGTGACCTTCCAGTACCTGAAGGGAACCTACATGAAGGTGGGGAAAGTCTATTCAAAAGGGTTTGTAATGATAGGACAAAGTGCAATCGTTTTAAGCTAGGAAAGGAGAGGTTTAGACTGGATATTAGAAAAATGTTCTTTAATATGAGGCTGATATACACTGGAATGGGCTGCCCAGAGAGGTGGTGGAGGCCCCATCCCCGGAGTCATTCAAGGTCAGGGTTGATGGGGCTCTGAGCAACCTGCCCTAGGTAGAGATGTCCCTCCTTGTGTAGGGAGGTTGGTCCAGAGGACCTCTAGAGGTCCCTTCCAGCCTAAAACATTCTATGATTCTGTGATTCAAACACAAAGCTGCTCCTTGGTAGATGTGGCTGGTATGGACATAAGACAGAACCACAAACTGGGAGGTGGATCACACATTGCAATTCTGCACATGTGATGGTTAGACTGGGAAAATGGGGTGCACTTAGGGAGCAGGGAGGAGGAAGTGCAGGTGCTGGCTGGAGAACCTGGAGCTCAGGCTCATGCATGGAGTTTGCCATCCGTGGTCCTTGATCAGTGACACCCATGACAAGTAACAGCGAGCCATGGCTCAACCTGACGTGTGGTCCCACCTCCCCTGGCCAGCATCCTCCCCGCCAGGAAGGTGAAGCAGAGACCTCCTGAAGATGACACTGGGAAGGTGCGCTGCAAGTGCAAGATCATCAAACAGGGTAAAGGCTGTTGGTTCTGTAATAAGCAGCAGTATCCAGACCCACTGCAGACTGTAAGTTTTTTCACCCTTTTTTTTTTTTTCTCCTGTTTCTCTTTCACTACATTGAGTCTTTTTAAAAAAAAAAAAAAAAGAAAAAAGATGTTGCCAAGTTCCACACTTTTACACAGTGCTCTTACTGCAAAATGTGGTAAGCCTGAAGGCTGTCTGCTCTTACAGTCAATACCCCTGACCAAACAGAAGGTAAATTTTAGAAGTAATTGAAGCTCATGGAGTTGTGATTGTCATAAAGGAAACGGCAGCCTCCTCTGCAGAGCTAAACATTAATTTGCAGAAGTTTCAGTGGCCTGATTGTGTCCCATTTACAAAACCTTTTTATTCACTACCCTTTCATTCCTTTCAGACACTCAATTTTCCATTCACATCTCAAAAGTGCGACTGCCTTATGAACTGTGTGCATTTGTACCACGTGTTAATCACCTCCTCCTACAGAACCAGATTCCTTTATCTACTACAACCTCAGAGGCACATGTCTAATTTCACCTGGCTTCGCTATTCAGAGATAGTATATCGTATTTATTTTAGTATGGATTATGCACGGTGCCTTAGGTGCTTACACTATGGGCATTTTATAAGTGAAAACTTGATTGATTGGTCACAAGACTGTTTTGGAGAGCTGTAAAATGGATTTGGCCCCCAGCCACGGTTTGCTCAGCACAGATATACTGTAGGACAGAGATAACTTAACATTTCAAGAATTCATAATGAATATGCTAAGAAGTATTACAAACCCATATTTGTACGGCTGATATTATACATGCATTTCTAAACATTTCTCAATAGCAATGCATACTACAACATGTAAGAGAATTCTGGTTGGATATTTATCAGCAAAGAAGCCTTCTGAAAATGTGTTTTCAATAACTGGTGTGAAGTCAGCCCACTCTCTGCTGATTAGATACAGTCGCAGTTCAGAAACAGCCCTATTCAACATAGTAGGAAGCAATCACTGGCTGTATGGAGGCTTGAATTGAGAGCTTCATGCTTTATGCTGAGCGACTAAATGTAAAAAGATCAAGAAGACTGCATTAATTGCCATCTTCAACTTGAATGGCAAAAAGAAACCCAAAATTTAACTTGGCATCTTCACCTGGATTCTCATTACATGGCTTTTTCAAGCGCTGGCTCAGAAAGTTCACTTTGTAAGATTAACTCAAGGTAGTAATGCTATTTTAGCAAAGCACAAAAGCACCAATACCCTAAGAAGCTATTGTTTTTATGTGAACTATACAAGCGTAATACAAAGATTGTTTCTCATATGCAGAATAGCCTCTTCACACAGTTTTAGGCTTCTCTTTCAGGTTACTGACTTGACTTTTCAGTCTTAGTAGTTATAAAGGAGCCCTCACTGTAACCTGATGCACCTCTTTTTGACATCTGGTCTTTAACAGTACAGGTCTTGAGAGAACAACTGAGGAGTCTTCAAAGCAGTTCAGGCACCAGTATTAACCATTTCATATATAACGTTAAAGCAAGACAAAACACCCTGATTTTCCTAAAGCTGTAATGTTCCAGGACTCTGAGAGTTTCCCGAAACAGAACCGACAATGCAAAGGAGTGCAGCCATTATGACCAGCCATGCCACGGGGCATCCACTGTTCCATTCCTTCACTACCTTCAAATAATATTCAAACCAAGAAATTTCAGCTGGAATGTGTAATTCTCTTGGTTTAATGTATTGGTGTACTAAGAGCTGTAACACCTAGCAACAGTACAGCTACCTTGAGTTCAAATATTTGAATTTTCTATTTTTAAAATGCTACACAGTTAATATTTATTTTTTAAACAAAAGAAATCGGGCTGATCCTGACCGATTTAAAAATTCTTTTAGAAAAGGGGGTATATTACTAAAATATTGTGTAAAATATAGATGGTCTGGGTTCTTAAAAACATTTGAGAAGGAATTTATTTTTAATCCTTATGCTTTGAATAATTCTTTCCGTATCAAGTCACACATATAACTTCCTTTACACCTAGTATTAAGCAAAATAAGACAACTTAGGTAATACCAATAAGATATCTCCGATAAAGATATCTCTGGAAAATTACATTAAATAATTTAGTTTATTGTCCTGGTTTCAGCTGGGATTTTTAAAACACTCTTCAGTACTAGAATTTTAACTTCATATTCACAATAAACCGAAGACTGAAGTAGTAGCAATACAATTTTTCTTTCCCCGGTATTCAACAAATCTGTGCATTTTATTTCAGGAACTGTGCTGTATCTAAGCATGCAGCCCAGCTCTTTAATACATTCACACAGCAGCCAGGANTATTTCCCCCGGTCTTCTCAAGTAGAAAGAAGAAATACACATTTTGACGAAGAAGATCTAGATGGCCTACCCCAGTTAGGTCACAAACCAGCCTAGAAACACCAACAGTAACATTTAAACCTTCTGACAAAGGTGCCAGGACCAGACAGGAAATACTGTGTGTTACAAAAATACAAGAATGAAGTTTGGTGACATGAGGAGTATTTCTTTCAGAGGAGGACTAGCTACATATTTCTGAGAGAGTCTTATCTCTCTAGAGAAGAAGCAGGGGGCCAACCACAAACAGCAGGAAACTCTCTCACAGGCCTCTATAAACTTCTGACTTAATAATTTGTGAAACATCAATCAAGGAAAAAGCAGCATTTGCCCAAGCCAGATACAGGCACCTCTTCTTAAACTTTGAGTCAAATCAGATGGGAATCATTAATCATATATGCAGACAATGACAGATTTTTCCCCAATAATAAAGCCTAAAATAATTCCCAGGTAGTGCCTCCAAAAAGCTCTGCTGGACACCACCGAAGAAGCACCGCTAAGGAAAAGTCACCTTTTTCCTCTCCGTGCCAGTCCTGACATTAACTTACAAATACTCTTGCAGACTGTTCCAAAGCATACGTTCCCCTTTAAGAACACATATAGTCACGACTGACGTCAATGAAATGAGGTGCATGCTTAATGGTTTGCTGGATCCAGTCCTAGTCCACAGTTGGCTACCCATAAGCAGCTCTTAATCTGTTGCTGATCATCTGTGTGCTAGCATGGCCCGAGAAGACACCATGGAAAAATAAGAAAAAAAGATACGGAGACAAGATGGGCTGTTATGACAGGTCACTGAATCATTCAAAGAGTGGCTTACCAACCCCAGACAGCAGTAAAATAAAAATAGGACTTGGGGAACAATAAAATCATTTTGTCGAGATCATGCTGTCAACTGGCACCTAAACATAAACTAACATTATCCAGTTACCGCAGTTCAGGCTACCATCAAAGTTAAATTTCACTCCTCGGACTGCGGAGCTTTTTTGACCGTCTTCTTTTTTACTGCTGTAAATTAAATTGATTTTTAAGGCAATCCTTAAATCACTAAGGTCAGAAAGTATATTTTTCTCTCCTTAACAGAGAACATCCTTTAGTGGCACAGCAATGTCAGTTCTCCAGAAATTAAACAGGCATCATTTAAACAGTCTTCAGTATCGGTGTGGGGGACAATGGAACACTTCCAGAAAACTGTAAGATTTCGTGGTTTCTATGTCAAGGGAAAGCCAATGAGACATGAGCCAGTGTAGTTCTATGTCATTTACAAAATGAAACATGGCACTTGACAAAGGAAAGGATAACTTCGAGAGTATGATGCTTGCTAAGTAGGCCCTAGCTCTGAAAGCATCAGACAATCACCTTTTCCTCCTGTCATTCAGAGTACTGAAAACCTCTGCATTACCATACTGAGACAGATACCACCAAAATGTTTAAAAAAATAACACACCCAACACTGGAATCTTTGGGCTTGTGCCCTACATAACAATCCATCAAGGAGGGCACAAGAAGGTTTACTTTCTTACTTGTGAGACCAGTATTAAGATTTGTTAAAAACTCAAATCGTACATATCCCTCCATTGAATTCCCCAAAGAAGTAATCTTCAACAGCCTGGCAACCGCAAGGTTTGACACGGTTCAGTAACGCCTTCTTAAAATGTGTATGCATATTAATGAAATGGTATAATATTTACATATATTTGTAAAACTTTATAAAAATCTAGTATTTAATAAGCTAAAATTAGGGTGGAATTTTTTTCTCCTCCTGGTATTATCACTTTGGCTTCCCTCGGGTGAAATCCAGTGGAAGAAGTGTGTTTAAGAATCGAGCGGGCACTGGTGACAAAGTGGTGTACAGGCCTCTGGGTAGGACACATCCGTTAGACAATGAGGCAATGACAATTTGCCAATGGCAAAGAAGTGCTCTTGCCCAAAAAAATCACCTGATAGCTGCAGCATCCAGGGGAGTTCTGACCAAAAGCTTTTCTCTATTCAGTCACTCAAGACATAACCACTAGCCCAAATACGTATACTTCCTACTCTCACGTGAGGCTGCTGACAAAGACTGAAACTGATGATGATGCAGATCCACACACAGTGTCTCATCGCAACTGTACCTGCTTGTCAAAATCAAGTGCTGGGGAAAAAAGAACAGGGTTTGAGAGTAAAGACCCAAATGGTCCTGTCCAAAGGGTATTTAGGGGGAAAGAGAGAAACCATAATCTTAAACCTGCCGCATTTTCTTCCCAGCCAAGCTCTTTCTCCTGCTAGACACCTCTTCTCTTGCCACTCACAGCAGGCATCTTACAGGCATCTTAAAGTGTTTATCCTCCTTTCAAGAATAAATCTTCTGTAGATCTTAAAACACATGCTCCAATTGACCTAGCATGGTTAACAAAGTTAAATCCTGTAGCCTGGAGAGAATCAGCTGCCCTGGAGCAGAGGAAGAGCACTGCAGTCTCTCTTCAACTCAACTCACAGTTCACCTGAGCTGCTGAGTGTGTTTTGTCCCAATATCATCACCTTTGGTACAAGTAAGCCAGTCCACACTGGCTGCTCTGGCTTGGGCTGTGGTTACAAATCAGATTTCTTTTTTAAACTTGGGCTAAACCTGTCATCTTTGCAAGGAGCATAGCAGCAAACGCATCTAAGTGTTTGCGGTCTTCCGATAACTTTCCCGCTATTTGCCCTAAAGGACATGCCTGCTCCAAAACTGTCATGATTAACTTGGGCGAGGGGGAGGGTTGAAGACTGTGGAAGCATATTAGTAGAAATTAACCACCCGATATGTCCCAAGATGCTCCCATGGGAGCACAGAAATAGTGTGCGAACAATAACATGGGTGTAGCTCTGCTTCCAGACCCGGGGAGGGGCAGCCCCTGCAAGGCACCCCCTGTAAGGCCCTGCCTGTCTCAGCTGCAACTCAGTGGCACCAACATGGCTATTTAACTTGAATTAGGAGCCAGTTTAGGATTTCAGTTCAGCTTTATTAGTGAAGTTGATGGACTGAGAAAGACTTGCACAAAGCCACTGTCTCCAAATCATGGCGCTTGTAGGACGGAGGTAATTTTATTGACAGAATTGTTCCATGAGCCAAGCAGACTGTGGTTCAGGTAGGCTTTGCTTACTGCTGCTGCTTTCTCCTCCTGGATCATCAGAAAGCAAGGCTCTCGCTCACTAGGATAAGCATTTTAATGACAGTATCTGAATACTGCAGCCATGGTGATAAGGCAAAGGAAACCAATTACCCAAACCCCATCATCTAAGATGAAGGACATTTATATGGAAGGTTGCTAGCTTATAATAAAGCACAAATATAGTTACAAAAGTATTCTCCAAAGCAAGTACAGAACACCAGAAGTGCAAATAAAAGAGATCACCTGGGGTTGGGGGGAGAGTGGGAATGGAGGGCATCAGGCACCGAGTTGCAGGGATGACACAGAAGGATGGTTCTGCAGTTAAAGATTTTAAAAACAACTGGTGGGACAAAGAGTAACCCAGCTAATCCTTGGTACTGGCACACTGCCTATTTAGAGGGAACAGCAGCTGGTGAATCTGACATAAGTCTCTGCATCCAAAGCAGGAACTTACTGTAGTGAAACCACAGCCCACATTGGAAAAAAGACTGTAAACTCAACAAAGAAAAAAAAAAAAAGGGATCTCAATACACTATGTGCTGCATTAAATTATTTCCATCCAAATAAAATTAGCCACATAGTATCACAGTTAAGCCAATACACACACACACAAAAAAAAACACCAAAACAAACCAAAAAGATAAAAAACACAATCCAAAATCAAACCCAACCCTTGGACCAAACAATGAACATCGTATTTAAAAAAAACAGGGCAATGAAGAAATTACAAAATTTGCATCTTCTTTGGTTTGAAAAGTCCAAATCTGACACTAAGTGGCAGAAAAACACGGTTCCAGAAGCCCAAAGCACTAGGCCGAACTACTCGGACTGGAAAAAATACGCATGTTAGTGAACCACCAAATTCAGGATCCAGTTACTCTTCCCCCCCCACCCCCATTAGAGCACTGCAGGAATGTCAGTCTCTTTACCTTGGTCACTGTGAGAAAAGCACCTTCTGATAAAAACATACCTCTCCTTCCTCCTCCTTCCCAGTCCTTGGAAGAGGCTCATGCACAGCTCTGAGCATCAATAGATACTAACCCTCTGCATTTCCCTGACCAACCAGTTTCCAGGATGATTTTTTTTATCCTCTTTCTTTCAGAGAACATAAGGGGAAAAAAAAATAGAAAAGGCTTGAGGTACATTGTACCTTTTAATCTTTCTCTGAGTTGTTTGCTATTAGTTAGAAAGGGAAGAAATGACAATTTGTATGTGGTCACACGATGCCCCTGAATCTCATTTCAGGAATTCCAGTTGCTGCACCTGGCAAGGGCAATGGAAGATGCAGATTTCACAGACAAAATCTTTTAAGGTTTTTTGGGTGAAGGGACAAACCGAGAGTCACCCAAAGGGGTGAAAAAGGTTATATTTTTTTTAGGGAAGATAGAAGAGGAAGTCATCAGGTCATTAAATCACTTAATTTGCTCCGTAAGCAACTGTGTGTATAAACATCAGAGTGCTGGTTGTATTATCTCTCATTGACCTTCAATGTCAAATATGCTCAGTTTAGAAAGAAAATGTTTTCTTTTGTTTGTCTTTAAGAACCAGTCTTGTAAAAATAGCACCGGAGCTGAAAGTCAAGCTATGCTCTTTTTTTTGTTTATGTTATCACCATAGAATGGTGATAGAAAACTTAATAGAAATTGTCAATGGAGTCAGCAGATACAGGCTTTCAATAAATTTTGGCAGCACCATTGAGTAAGAAAGGAAACATTTTTCAGAGCAGAACTCCTCTTGAAACAACTAGATTCTGCCTCCAGGGCTGCGCTTGAAGCAGGGGAGCAGAGAGGGGCTGTGCAACATTAGGGGGGAGGATGAGACTAAAATGACTCACTCTTTTTTTTCCCCTCTGACTAGCATCAGATTTTTAATGCAACATCCATATGTCATCTCCCTTGACCCCGGTCCCAGCCACTGTGCAGAGTTTGGTCACATTGTGAATAGCTGTGATTTGCTGTCTCCCTGCCAGGAGCTCCCTGTCTTATCCCGAGCCAGCAGGACTGTGGCTCTGACAACACCAGAAGCACGATAAAAATTTTAGATATTCTGATCAACCACTCCTGCTTCTTAACCCTTTGCTAATTCCCTCCTGAATCCCAGGCTGTGCTGCACATTTCAGGGAGGTGAACCTCCAGTTGTGGTGGGAAACTTCACTGAAGCAAAATCAGTGTAGCTCAATTCAAACTCCAGACTGTCTTGTTGCCAAGCCGGATTCTGCTAAATGTTCAAAATCTTCCAGGATTTCTCTGCACAGACAGAACCAAGTTCAGCACTGAAACCAAGTGTGTTCTACTTGCTCAAGATTAAGATCTTTCATTTCCAGAATTTAATTCACAGCTTTTCATGCATAAGAAATAACACTTATCTGAATTAGCTTCTCCATTGCTTTTACAGACCGTATCACATTGATCCAGGCTTTCCCAATCTAATGTGCTTCACGATCACCAGCATCCAAAAGAGAAAGTTTGCTGCAGGACTGTGGTGGCAGAAGCAGCACCACACTGCACGCAGCACAAAAAGGGCTTTCAGGAGACACTACAGATCTGGTCCAGACACTTCTCCTCCCATATAACATAGAAACTTGATCGGGTCTAAGGAAAATTTATTCAGCTACTCTTCTTTTGCCTGGAGAAAAGGCTGTTGGATGTCTCCATTTAATTTCTGAAGCTCTTTACATACCACTGGCATTATGCATCTTGCTTTTTGACTTCAGTAAACTATTATACTGCCATGGAACAACATTATAAATAATATGTTGAAAAAATACTTAGAGGTATAAATTATATTCACAAACTCAAAAATAGTTTTCTCCCACAAGTGTTGCAACTGGGAAAACGGTGAGCTATCAAATAGATTATGGGTAACAAAATTGTTTAGCATGGATTGAATTATGCACTACATAAAATAATTATTTTTTTTTAATTGCATAAAACAATTTATTGTCTTAATACAGAATTTCAGCATTTTTCACACTGGCTTTGCTTTAGTTATCTATAATGATTAGCTCTACCATTTAAATGGTAATTTAAAACATTTTGGGCACTACGAGAACAGAGGGAGCTTTATGTGATACAAATAGAACAAGATGCACGTAAGTCAGTGAAACAATAAGTACAACGTATCGGACTAAAACATTTCATTCTATTTTTCAAATATTTAAGTCTTCTTTATAGATTTATACAAAGATGAATTGGAAAAAAAAAACAAAACAAAACAAACCATTTTGCGCTGTCCCTCACACAAGAATTACAAACCCAAGTTATCCGCCTGGTCTGCAACATGAGCTGGAAGATTCTCCGGTGGCTCGACGTGCCAGGACACTTAAAATATTCTGTATTTTGGACTCCCGTGACTAAGGGAGGAGTAGGTTGCCAAATATTACTGTTGATGGTAAAGGATAGCCTCCTTCTGTTGCTGTTTTTTAATCCAGTGATTTTTCTTCTAAGATGTCTGCTGGGCATAGTTTCCTGGAAGGCAGCAGAAGTGGTTTGGGATTTTATTTCTGAAGCAGGCTTTTAAGGCATTAATTTTAAAAATAGAGATCTGGAGACAAAACTTTCTGTTTAATGAAAACTTTTGAGTAGCATAAAGGGAACTATGTTTCGGGTTTTGAAGGTATTTAAAAGCAGAGGTGGTCCCTCCACTTTTAAAGACGTTTTAACTCATCCTGAAAAATAAGAGCACATCTCAAAGAATCCATGGAAAAAGGAGATGTTTAACATCAAGGAAAAAAAAGGGTACATTTATAAAAGCATAGCAAGGAGATGGTGATATTTTGGCAGAGCCACTCTGTTCCTCCTCCTTTGCAGGGCTTTCACAGAGCCACATGCTGGTCCACAGGCTTCCCACGGCAGCAGGGATTTCCCAGGACATCAGCTCAGCTGCAGGCCGGGCACAGAAGAGCGGAGGCTCCACGCACCATCACATCCTTCAGACACATCCTACCTCTGACACGTTCCCCCCATCACCGCTGAGTCAGTCGGAGTCAAGCTGGGCATCCAGCAGCACAAATTGTCTGCGCTACACTGGCTACCACACAGCTTGCGCCGGCTGATGAGGACACGAATGGCTTTAGCGCTAGGAGATAATTTGCCAAGCTGGTTTTGCTGCTCCTGAAGCTAATCTGTAATTTTACAGCATGTTATTCAATTTTTATAGGATGGCTTCTATTAAAACAGAAAACTCTAAACTCCAACCTTGAAGAAGCTCATCCACACAGTCAGGAGAGGAAAATCTCAGTCTCAAACACACTGGGCCTACTTTTTTTCCCTGGGAGCATTTAAAGTAGTTTATGAAATCAGACCCATAATGTATACAGAAAGAAGTTTCTAACTTTTCAAACAGTATTGTGTTTCACACCGATTTCAGAGCTTCCCTCTTCCTACAGCATAATGACCTAAATTACCAATCTTGCAGATGGGTTTCTTTTTGTTTTGAATAGTACAAATATGAGTTTCTTCATAATAGGCCACTTAGGATCCGTATCATGAAACTATTTCCAAAAGATCGGAGGTTTGTTCCATAAAATAGGTTATATCCCTGGTAGACTAAACGTTAACTTCAGAAGTCTAAACAGATGCTGTATGAGAAATATTTTTTTCAAAGCACATGGTGAAACAGCAGCACTGCTGTAACCAATTGATCCCGTGACACTACAGCGAGAAGATGCTGCAGCTAAGAAAAACGTCAACTTCATTTGAGCCCCAGACAAGTTATAACAGCAGCAACACTGGCTCAGGGCATTTTTAAGGAATTAATAACCAGCCAGGGTTAGTAGCCTGAAGCAAAGTCAAGGATTAAGCACTATGAGGATAAACATATACAGCAGCTTCAAATAATGTAGTTGACTTCAGTTTAATCATTTTGTTTCGCTTTCAAAAAAACTTATGATCTCCAGACAGAAAATATAATTCATATCTGCAAAAGAATATACACATACACACCCCCAGGCAAAGAGCTGAAGAGATAAGTGGAAACACTGTAAAAAGTAAACATTTTCCTCTTACCAACAGAAGGGGAAATCTTCCATTGGCTACAGTTAAACAAAGAAAACCTCCAGAAGATAGGCAAGTGCTACCAAGAAACAAGCAAACAAGCTTAATGACTCTAAGTAAGAAAAAAGGTAACTCAGGTGAGCCCAAAGCTCACTATTTGCCACCAAGAACAATCGTGGAGCACACTTTTACTACAGCTTCACTGCTCAGAACTGTTTACAAAACTGAGTTAATATACCAATCTGTATATGCTTTCTTTTTGGCACAACCATTAAATAAAAAATAATCTTTGCTACATGTGCTGTGTAAAAGGACCACATACTTCTTTTCTCTAAAATAAATCAGCCCAATAAACTTCAGGCTAATTTGGAAATGTGTAGTCAGAACAAGATTCAGATTTCACTAAGAAGTAAATGAAAAGCATCTTTAAGGCATTAACACAAGCTATAAGTTTACAAGACAAATTCCGAATAAAGAAACTAAACAACAAAAGCCACAATTCCATTTTTATTAAAAAATATTTCCCTTCATTGTTCAAGGTCTGGAGGGAATAACCATAAGATAAGACACTTCAGCATCTTTTCATTTGAGATTGTCCAATCAGCCTAAGTCAAAAAACCTACTCTTGGAAGGTTTAACATCTATTTATCTTTGCAGACCAAGAGGAGAAAGAAGATTGTTCTACTCGGATGGCTTTTTAACACTTAATGTCTAAATAAATTCGCATTCATTGGCATTTGCTCTCCTGTGGTAGATACTTTTATTTTCCCCTCTATTTTTTTCTTTTTTTAAAGCAGTGAAAGGTCACTCTCTTACATCACTGCAAATATTTAAAGGGCATCGCAAAGCTTTGACGCTACTTAAAATTACTTTAGGACTCTTCTTCCAATATTAAATACGGTATAGAAAATTTGCAATGAGTAATTATAGGGATCTTGAGTTGAATCGTTCAGACAGCACCTTTCATTTATTATATATACAAAAATCTGTGGAGTCAGTTAAGTATTAATGTACAATGGAAAAGCTATTAATCTTTTTAATTTCAAATTTAGGTTGATATGGTGATAGAAATGCATTCATCATTAACAATTTACTCTTTGATATGTGTACAGAGGTAAGGATTTTTAGACAGCTTTTCAATATTTGAAATGTAACCTGACCACAGTGAAGTCAAAGGATGGTTTGTCAGGGACTGAATTAAGACCTCACCATAAGCTTTTATTTGATCATTCTTTGTCCAGAAACACAACAGCTATATCTGTAGAGGTTGTTTGGCTGGAGCTGTTCTGAGTCAAAACACTTCTCATGCAACTAGCACTTCTTGACTCCCCCCAAAAAAGCCTACCACTGCAGAGAAAAGCATCATCTGCCTCCCTGAGCTTTACAGTCAAGGGACTCAAGAGCTTTAGCACAAGTTCTTACAATATCTTCCTGTAGCTTCGGGGAGATAACGTCCCCAAAGACCAAGACAACATTCATGCATGAATATCACACAGGGATGTTGGAAAGGTAACATTTTAAGAGCACAACACTTCCTTTGTGGTGGAACAAAACATGCACAAGCAGGAGACAAAAAAACCACAAACTTCCTTGTAAGTTACTGAAGACAGAATGTAAAACTCCAAATGAAAAGAGACATAAAACTTTAAGAGGCCTCACATTCTAGTAGGAAAAAAAAAAAAAAAAGAGTATTTTAGTAAAAGTTACTTTCACGATTGCTGGTGATGAACTATGAACAAAGGCAATTCCAAGCACCAAGACACGTTTTCATTGCCTCTTATAGATGGTATACTTGTGAATACTGAACTATACTCTTGTGATGCTTTTCTATCTATAAATTCTACACTTAACGTAGGGTTATCCATTTGGTGAATTGCAAAAGCACATAATAAAATGCATTTCATCATGTAGATGTGACAGCCTCACTTGCTATTAAAGTATCTTCCAAATACTATAATGCTCTTGAAAAGCCCTAAAATAAGTATCAAATCCAAAACACAAGTCAGAATCTCTTTCCTCTTGAACAATCGAGTGTTGCCGCAACTTTACCCCAACCTCAAAATGCAAGTATTCAGTTTGAGTCCAGAGTTTGCAGGGAATTCTCTCATAAATTATCAGCATCAGGTGCATCTTCTTTCTACTTCTGAAGAACAATTGGTCATCTACCTTTTTTACACCTTAGACAAAATAGTTTCCATGCCATCAAGCTACAAAGCTGACAATATTATGGAAAAAAACAAAACAAAAACATCCCAACCAACTTGTAATAGATTCAGACTTCCACATTAAGTTTCATTTCTGCATTTACTCCTAACTCAAAAATACTGGCCCTTCTCCATGTTACAAGCTAGCAATTTTTTTGACAGCTAGCGCCAGCAGTTCAGAAGGTTAGCTGCCTAAAATGAAAACAAAACAAAAAAACCCCACCTCACCACAACACACCACATCTTCTCTTTGCAGTGTCTTCCCAAATACTTCAGTGCTGGCCTCAAGCAGAAATAGCTTGGCCGAAAACCGTTCTTATTACTATTCAGATCAAGTACAGTATTTCACAAGTGCTTATTCTTACGTCTTGTTAACATTTGCAAAGTCTTTGTGTCTGGAAATTTCAGACTACTATGCACAGGCTGCCAACCACCTTTGACGCAGTGCTATCATCTATCATTCCTCAGAATATTTTTCCTCAGAAGTCAGAAAATACTGATTTCAAGTTAGACAATGTAACTGTCACATCAAAATACATTCAATCATTTAAATAGTAACACATCACTCACCCTAGAAAAATCTCTTTCCAAAGCATATCTGTCACTGAATTTGTGACATTAAATAGACAGAACTGCTGTCTGCTAAAAACAGCATCCATAATTAAGAAAGCAGAATATATGAAGCACAGTAGTTATGTGAAGGTGAGATTATCAGTCACCTGAGGGAAGATTTCCATGGGTTAATGTAACTAGCTCACATTTAACTGTCAAAGTTGCCTATGGACAACAGAAAGACGGGAATTATTCTAACTTATCTTCAACTCTTAATTTGACCAAGCTGAATCACTTTCTGTGATTTATTTCTCTCCACTGATTGCAACAGAAAGCTCAGAGATGCGTAGCTCACGTTTAGGTGTTTAAAGGTTAGACATGTAAGAGGAGGTAAGATGGATCTTACCTTGAACTAACATATTTCATCTAAAAGCGTAAGAGTTTGAGATATTTCCTCCATAGCAAGCTCAAGGTATTTCAGAACTGTGGAAATGCAGTTTCATGAAAGCACACAGTGCATATTGCTAGAAACAAAACCACAAGATCTTGCTATAAGGATCCTACCATTCAAACCCCAAAAATCTTGAAGGCACGTGTCATGGACCTGATGCAGGATTCCTAAGTCCTGATGGTCATGCCTTCAGGGATAAAAGGGACATGTTGTTTGTGGTCAGCTTAGCTGGAGTCCCACCAATCTTCAACCCGTAATAAAGAAGCCAAAAGAGCAGATGCTGAATATGGTAAGTCAAACCATTTATCTCATTCCTCTGACAAGAAACCTCACACGCCACACAGAATATAACTGGACTGGTAAGAAACACCCCATTGTGCGTTTATCCATCCTTGGCATGATGTCCAGGCACCTGCCACCTTAGATTTCCATTAGCTGTAAAAGCCAATGAGACGAAAGGCTAAACTTGACATCATCTAGGCAGTTAAGTATTAGAAAAGGTTGCCCAGAAAGGTTGTCATATCTCCATCTTTAGAGACATTGGAAGCCAGGATGGACACAGCCCTGAGAATCCTGATATCACTGGGCCTGCTCTGAACACTGGGTTGGACTGGAAGACTCCAGAAGTCCCTTTCAACCATACGTGTTCTCTGCCTGTCCCCTCAGAAAACAGCATCATGTATCATAAAATCATCTGTAGTCACATACAGGAAAACAATCCCAGCAGTACCTCATCCTGCTTTGAACAATTTACACTCAGAGAGAAAAAACTCATTTTGCTCTCAAATAAACATGTTAGAAAAATTTGCAAAACTACCACACTTTTGGACAAGCTATCATTTTGATTATACTTTTGAAGGTGTGAACATCTTTTATTATTTACTTTACAAACCTGAATTTAGCACCTCTCCTCCTCCCCATTATCACACCACCTCCAGGAAAGGAAAAAAAAAAAAAACCAACACAGATGTCACCAATAAACACAGATCAACCACAAACAAAATCATTTAGAAGAACACTGAAAATTCATCTTTCCTCATCTGTGCCACTTAGCAACACACAGTACCAGATCCGACAGATTTGCAAGGCTGACATACAGGAATGCATGAGAATCAGAACAGGAGGAGAGAGAAAATCTCCTTTCCCATTTCAAAGACTCCACAGCTACAACAGTTTTCCATGAGTTTTGCAATACTGTCATGCTTACAACAGAATATACATGTTATTTTTTAAACACATGCTCAATTTTTGAGTAAATACAAGGACTGATGATTTCATCCTCCATACATCAGAGTCAGGCCATGTATTTCAGAAACACTGAAAATTATGCTGAAGTTCGAAACTGAATGTAGGGGGACTATGCTTTGCCTGATCTGTTGTGTGCAGCAATAGAAAGAGCAATCTTTCCTCTTTAAATTATTACAAATGGTCAGACTTGAAGGCTTTAAGCCTAGTTTCCCTCTTGATAACATTCAAATTTCATCTTGAACAGTGAGTGAAGTGTTATCAAACAAATCACCACTATTATATGTATACATAATTACTAGCATGCTCCTCATTTAACAGACTGTCCCCTATAAGTACGTCAATTTCCTACCTATTCACACATTCCTGAGCCAGGGAAATAAACATTACCGGACTGCATGCAATAAGTCGCAAAATTGCAGCATATCTGGGAATGAACTTGAGGCCTCTTGGCTTCAGTGTTCTGGCACTGGACTAAATTTATTTCTGTTTTAAAATGCATTCACTATTTAAGTAGTGTTGTCTATAGAAACAATGCATGTGACAGTTCAACAAACAGCATAATGTATTTAATTTCAATGCTCTTCAAAGACTGCAAGATTCATCTGCTACAGTACTTTGAGAGTCAGCCTAGAAGAAATAAAGTATTAAACATCTCTAATTTCAGTCAATAGTCTGGAAATTGTTGCAGCTTTTCACTTTTTTTGGCATTCCTAATTCATAATTCACAACTGGATACAACAAAAACAATACTTTATTTATAAGGTCCAGAGCAAGTTCTGTGTTTTTTATGTACAAAAATATTTAATTCAGGCTACATCTCTGGGAAACTTTCAAAGACAACCCACTTGGTTTTGTTTTTTTCTTAAAAAAAATCAGCAAAATTCAGTTTATGTGCCAGGCAAAGTGCATTACAAAAATTGTTTGGACAGAGCCGTACATATTCATTCTGACAATTTCATCTTGATTTTCAGCCAGGCCTTTCCCAACTGAGGAATCTTATATATATATCTCTATCTTATATTAGCCATTCTGGACAAAGGGAACTTCATTATTCATTTTCAGACTTCTTTTTCACATTTTTTAATATATCATCTTTCCTGAAGATTCTGTTCTGGGGCTTTTTCAAAATTAGAATTTAAAAACAGTAGCCTACTTGTACCCTTGTACATGGAAGAGACTCCAGGAAAGCGATGAAAGGTTTGCCATGTAAAAGGAAGAGGTAAAACAGGGACCAGAACTTAAATAAGAACAGGAGGCAAAGAAAAAAAAAATAAAAAAATCAGAGATGAAGATCACTGAGGCAAAATAGTGGTTCAGAAGCAACCATCACGATTGACAGCTGTCAAGAACCAAGTACCTATTCAATCAACTCTGCAGCTCATCATGGTCAGAAATAAGCTCCTCCAGAACACTTCATCAACCTCCCTCGAATACGACCTAATGCCACTCAGATGTTGCTGTTACAAGAAGCCCCTGTCTTTGCATTGCTGCTTCTTAAATTCTTCTCTGCAAAGCAATAATCAGCAGTGACTGGTGATCCAGTGTAATTTGAAAATCCATGAAAACCAGGCAAATCATGGTTTCATTTCACAAACTGTCACACAGTAGCAATTACTGCTGGGAACTACTACTTAAATGATATACACAGCACCTTGTCATCAAAATCAGAGAAAGTATTTGTTTCTGTTTAAACAGGCGGAAAAAGTCAGCCAAACGTCTGTGTAAAACTGCTGTCTTAGCTCTGTTACAAGTCCACATTACAACTACCAAGATCAAACTGAAAACAGGAGCAGTCTGTGAGCTTTGCCCATGGTGGAAAGACTGGGGTCAACCATTCCAAGGGACCCAAGACCTCAAGGACCTCAGAGAAAGCCCTTCCCAATGCAGCTTCAGAAGAGAGGGAAAAAATTATTCCATTTGTAAAAGCTTCTTACAAATGGTATTAATTTTATTATTTGTTATAGGAGGTATGCATAGATCAGTCAATAAATCAGTTCAGTTTTATTAAAACCAAGGAAATCTGGCCTATCAATTTGGGGTTCTTTGGCAAAAAATTTCACCTCCAGTCAGAAAGGTGTGAGAACCGAGTAATTCATGTTGGCATTACGCATCCGTGTATACAGCCTCACAACCTCCACGTCCACAAATCTCTAAATGTCCTTACATACCAAAAGCAGGGAATCTAAAAATCAGAAACATTTTTTCCCCTTTAGCTTTTCTACCGCCATGCAAACTCCTTCATCAGTTTGTACATTAGAATAGGGGACAAAATATCTGTCCTTTGCTTTGTTTGGAGAGAAAATTCTTAGATTTCTATTACCAACAGATCTGTGCTGGTTAAAGAACTTCGGATTTTAATACGGTGGAGCAATAACACAAGTCATAACCAGAAAATCTATCACTATGCCTTAGTTCATTTCAAAGTAAAAGTATAAATTAAATGATTTCACTAGACTGTCTTAGAAACTGCAAATGATTGACAAAAGGGTAACTACCACGCTGAAGGGAATGTTTTTATAGGATCCAATTAAGATACTAAATTGTTGTTTTGCCTTTTAAGTTCCACTTAATGCTTTATCTGTGTTTAACACCCTCTTACTTCTAAAGAAAAATTCACATTAGCTTACTTTTAGTTCTTGACAGAAGAACTTAAGGTTTTGACTCCATGTATAGGAGTCAAGAGGTGAAGCTCTTTTTCCAAAATGGCTCCAGTTACCAAGTTTCCATTAGTAAACAACTTCCAGACCATCTTCCTTTGAGGAGAGATGAGGATGAGACAAGATGGCACAGCAGGTCTTGAGGCTATGGTTGAATGTCCTGGTGTTTCAGGTCTGAGAATGGGATCACAGAGAATCACAGAATTGTGCAGGTTGGAAAAGACCTTCAATATCGAGTCCAACCTCAACCTAACCCTCCTACCCTCACTCTAACAACCCACCGCTAAACCACATTCCCGAGCACCACACCGAAATGATTTTTAAATGCAGTCAGGGATGGTGACTCAACCTCTTCCCTGGGGAGCCTGTTCCAGTGCTTAACAACCCTTTCTGTAAAGTTTTTCCTGATATCCAACCTGAACTCGCCCTGGTGCAACTTGAGGACATTTCCCCTTGTTCTGTCACCATGGATGATACAGAGGTTTGGGCTGCTTAGGGAGTCCAACTCCTACATGCATTTCAGTAGCCCATCTCGGCACAGCAAGTGACTGCTAGGTTTGCATGAGTACCTTGCTTTTATTTACTCCTAGAGGAAGAAAACCAAAACAACTTCTAATTCTCCATAGTACAGCCAAGCTGTGAAGTTACTCCCATCATTTTTACTGTTTACTGAAGTCCCTTTTCATCATAACCACTTGCTGAGCTATTTTTTTCATTTACTGTCCACTTTTTTCCCTTGGATGCAGAAAACATTTTCAATGAAAGAAAATAATTTCCTTTTTCTTTCCTTTCCTTTGTTTTATACAATGACTTTTTTTGAACTCTTCAAACTAAGTATTATCTTCAGAGTAAACAAGTTTACTTATTATCCATCATTTCAGCCTGATGCAAAGAAACAACATATATGTTGATATATCTCCATAAAATGCAAATGGGCAATTGATTCATCGACTGACTGTGTTGTATTCAGCTAGTCTGCTCATGATTCTTTGAACAGTTTTCAAGACATTGAGGAGTGTCAATCAGTATTTAACAGTAATTTATTTTCCAGAATGCTTATTTCATGTAACACTTAAAAAAGTCTTGGATTCGTTTAGACTTTCCCGCATCCTTTGCGAAAAACTTTTGTAGCCAATCTCAAAACGTAATTTTTTTCCAGCAATGCTTTGTTATTTCAAGCTCATCCCACTTACTGCTCTCAGCTCAAACACCCTCTGGTTTCTTGTTTTTTCCTTCACAAAAGCTGTTGTATTTAGTTGGAAACCAAAGACAGTTTTTACTAGATAAAAACATCAAGGCTATTTTCTTCACTGTTCATAAAATCTCATATCCTAATCCCCTTCGTTCCCTTTGCTTTGCTCCAGCAGGATCAGCCTAGGATATGGTTGTAAGGCTAACTACCATAATTGCAAGAACTAATATCCTACAGAGTGGGCGATACTTTGTCACCCAAACATGTCACTTACTACACAGAATAATTTTTCCACCCAGCAAAGTCTTCTATAGCTGTATTGACAAGCTCTTCAGCACTTTCTAATTGCCTATGCTTCCTTCTCGCTAAAAGCTGATCAAATTAAATTCTCATCTTGGCTCCATACCGAGTTTCTCCACAGCACTGGGTAAAGCATCTTTACTTCTTCGGCTGGGAAACAAGGATAAAACGTACCATGTATAAGCACCCCGTGTCTGTGTGTGCACACACACTGCGTAAGGGCAAAGTATTACGAAGCAATTAATAGCTCATCCTTGCCTGCGATTGTGCCTGAGCTGGCCTCCTGCTTCATTCTTGGCACTACTTGTTTATTTGTGTTTTGCTTCAAAAATCCTTTTCTGCTCTCCTTCATTTTTCTCCTTTGCGTGAATTTGTTTTGCTTCTAAAATAGAATGTAACAGCTGGCTAGTAGTTCATAGCTCATTTATAGTTTATTCACCTTTTGCTGCTCTACATTTTAGTTCTCCTTATTCAAATGAGCATTATTGGCTGAGCTTTTAGCATTAAATAAATGCTTTTCTGCTCAGTTTCACCTCTTACAAGCTCCAAACCCATCAAATATGTTATAAACAAAGACCTACAACAGAACATAGAAAGCAGCACTTCAAAATCCAGTTTACCAGAGATGGATTAGGGATTTACATTCCCAACCTCTCAAATACAGTGGTCCTCCTTGACCACCCAAATACAGTGATTTATATGCAGTGACAGATTAAGCAGTCTTCCTGGTTACATATCATTAGTGGAAATCAAAGTCGTGTCAGATATTGATGGTAATACCTTTCAAAGGTACATTACTAGCCAAGCTTTATGAGCAGCTTTCACATGAATTATTCAGCGAATAACAATGCTTAAAATATATGCATATATATATACACACACTCGTGGGTCCTTCGCCTATATTCATCACTAATGATTTTAAAAGAAGGGAAAAAGTACTCAAACTCAAAGCTAACCTGTACATAGAAGCAGCAAGTTTAGGCTACTCAATTTCTAGATTTATTATGCTATAATGCATTGCATTAAATTGCAGCAAAATATCTCAACTGCAAAAGCAAAAACTCCTAAGTATCTAAGTTCTAGCATTCAATAAATGCAACTCTTTCATCATGCGTTGCAAATGCATTAAAATCACTGACCAAAACAAAAAAATAAAACTTCTAAACTTCCCAGTCATTCTGGGTTACATTACTGTGGATTAAAACTAATCTACTAGAGGAACAGAATAATCCAGTGTTGATGTTTATTTTAAAATTGAGAAGTGATGAAAGCAATTTTCATAGCCCATTTTAAACTTTCACTCAAAACATGTAGGTTAATGGAAGTTAATATAAACAGCACGTAACAGAAAGACTAAAATCTGATGAGGAACCATCAGAATAATTTTGTGCACCAGCTGAAAGGATACACATGTACAACTAAATTGAACTTTATTCTTCATTTTGATTTTCAAGCCTTCTCAGGTTGGATGATTATACTATCTGCAGTTCTATCACGGGAAAAATGGCTCCCTCTTTGTTACTCTGCTTCTAAAGAAAGCTTTTAAAAACTGGGGGTTTTAATCCCAGGTTTGTGACACTATTTCGTTTCTACCCCAACCATCTGCAAAGAAACATACCAACCACAAGTCCTTACCAATGCCTGACTTTCTCTACTTCTTCTGCTATTATTTTTATACTCTCTGATTTGGTTTTGCCATTCTTTGATGTAAGCAGGATTAGGGGAAGCCCCCTTTTGTTTCTCCCCTTGTATACCTTCAAGAAATAGCATCATAATTACAGCACCAAACCATTTATGCAGCTGCAAGTAGTACTCACGGGCACTTCAAAAGAGGTCTTGACCAAAAAGAAATCTCAGACGCTTTACAAAAATGAACACATTAGCTATGAATGGAATTAAAATGAAACATAACCTGAATAGTGGTGCCCAGTAAATGATGAGATTTAAAATAGGGAAAAAAAAAACCCAAGGCCTCAGTAAGCAGCCTGTACTGTGCTTGTGTTTATATTAAAAAAGCTGCAGTACTTTATACCCTTAAGCATTCGTTTCATTTTTGTACACAAATTACATCCACTCTGCCAGACACCATTTATAATAGCAGGCAATCAGATCGGACACGACATTCGAGGTTTTTTCAAACTTCATATTAAAAAAGCGGCATGTCAGTGTATTTGGATACAAGACTCCCCTATCATTTAATTCATATTTCTCTTCCGTTAGTAAATAAATAGCTTAAAAGTTGTTGTACATGATCATCCATTGTACTTCACATGCAATGGCACAAGCCTTGTCTTTTTTTTTTGAAGATCACCGTGAAAATCTGCTTTTGTGCTACTTTCAAAGTCCAGGACAATTTTAATATACTTTACAGAGGAAAGAAAAGTCATCCTTTCAATCTTCTCAAATAAATTTTCTGAGACTCAGAAATCATGAAAACTTTCATTTGACGGGTTTATTTTTATGTAGTGATGAGGATAGCAGTGGTTGGTTACATAAGAAATAGGGATAATTGGCTTCACTGTGGCAAAGAAAGAAAAAATCACAGTACTTGATAAAACAGTGATACCAGAAGTTACTTAATTACAACACATTAAAATTGTTCTTCAGAAGCAGACTAAAATTCACTGTGAGATGTGCTTGAGCAGTTCCATTTTGCAGAGTAAGATTAATATAGAACCAAATATCCTGAAATAATAATGACAATATTCAGCATTTTTTAAATGATTCTCTTTTCTGAATCTTCATGTTGAGCCCCCTCTTATACAAGTTTTTTATTAAGAAAATGGATACCTATTCTAATAATATTCTGGACACAAGCGACTTCACGAATGGTAAAACTTAAAACAAGAACTGTCTCTCACATAAATCAGAGCTCCTCTATTAACACCAGGAAAGGATTGGGGAAATTTCTGTCCCTATCATCTATTTCCCTGAAAGAAACCAGACCTTTGAAGTGACTAGCACGGGCTGTCCCTGAGACCGTAAGGAAGAAGAATTATTTTCAGATAGCGGAAGACATGGGCCAGTAACAGCGCCTCGAGTTTCACTGTAAAGGAAAGCTTGGACATGGGGATAGCTATGGGGCAGAGTTAGAGAGCACAAGAAAAACAGGGGCTTCAGGGAGCTATAATAAAAAGAGTTGCAAAAGAAAGGGCGATGATATTGTTCAAAGCAGGAGAGAGCAGATGAGAGAAAGCAGGGGCCTGTGCGCTGGTCATTTCGAGGGGTCTCTCAAGCGGCACAAAGGGAGTCACTGCTCACAGAGGTTTTGCAGAGGTGCAACATTCGCCGCCATTTTTCATGTGCTGGCTGCACCAAAGCCAGCAAAGGATCTGGGTGTTTAATGAAGGCAAGCGATGCATTAGAGCATGTGGCTACAATAAAGCACGTGTTAGGATAGATTACTTAAAATCTAACAGATTACTAAATTAGCAAATTTCTTTGGGTTTAGTGGTTATCTTGGAAGGATATGTCAGACAGACTTGTAGCCAGAGATCCTATACTACTTTTTTTTTCTCTTACAGTATTTGTTCCATCAGGTTTACAACCCTTTTGTTATATCCCAGCAGTCTGCCTCCAGCAGAGAATCACTCTTCATCACCGAAGGAGATGCAGATCCCTTTAATACACTTCATCACCGGAACATGGAAACTCAGTCTTACCCTTTTCTTTTCCAGAGTTACGGAATAAAAATGTGATTTTAGACAGTTCTTAGCGATACTAGTAGGCTATCTAGTGAAGCACATGCAGGAAGGCTCTAGAAATAAGGGATCTTAGGTTACATTTTCAAAGTCTAAATCAATCCATACACAAAAGGAGGTAACGCTTACATTTCCCCACATCACAAGCACATTATGGTAGCTGGCTAGTGCTTAAAGTTTACATTTGGGGTTGGGGTTTTTTTCTTTCTTAATTATGTGATTCTGTCAATTACATAAATTTGATTCAAAATAATGACCATAAAGAATAGTGTCATTACTGATTATCAAATGATCACAGCCAAATCAAACTCCACCAACGGTATTTGACAACTCCCAGGGGACACGAGTGCCATGAGTTCAGCACTTGCCAGATTAAGAAAGAGCTTAGTTGAGCTGTTCTATTGATAAAGCATTGAAAAGTGCACAGAACTGTAGGGAAACAAGTGGGAGAGTTTGCAGCTGCTTTTTCTCCACCTCGCAAGAGAATACCTTTGTATTAAGAGGTCAACAGTGAAAACAATTCTCCCTGTCCCGGGATGGCACCATTACAAGGACCAGCAAGTGCCTTACTCCTTTAGTACACTTAGTGCTCTATCAACAATTCACTATCAATGCAAATTGGTTTTCTGTGTTGGCAGCACTGACCCTTGTCTGCTGCATTTAGATACCCTCTCCTTCTCTGGCCGTATGCCCTGAGCTAAGTCACAGTATTTAGTACATCCAGGTATGTCACATATATGAAACTCTGCCATTTTCCCCAGGCCAAGACAATCTGAATTGGTCTTCAAAAGAAATACTCTTTAAAAATGTCGGTTAACTTCTTAAACTCAGCTGAGACTTAAATCCAAAACACCAGTAAGATTGCAAGAATTTATACTACAGAAGAATTGAAGGAGTCAAAACAGATTCAAAAATCGGGTGCTAAATCACAATGTTTTCAGAGGGAAGGATGTGAGGTATCAGTGAACCAATCTGGGCTGGGGGAGAACAGCACTGCGAACACAAGAAACTGGGGACAGCACTTACCTTTGCTGCAGAAGAAAAGGAAACTGCACTGGGCAAAGACAATGAGATTGCTATAAAGAAAGAGGCTGTGATATATCCTACAGGGCTGGAAAAAGTCATACTCCAATATAAGGAGTCCCTTCTTTCCCCTTACAGCAACAAAAAAAAAAAGTATTTAAGCCTGACTGGAGTGGTCTACTCTTCATTAGTATTGGCACAAAAACAACTTGTGCTCGTGGAACTGGATTGAAAGGAACAGAATCTCTTAAATACTGAGACAAAACAGGTTTAAGAAAACTACCTCAAAAGCTAACAATGCACTTTATGGAGGCAGAAGTAATGTATCAGTGAGTCCTACTTTGAAGAACGCAAATATTCGTTAATTCCCTAAAATGGTACAAGGCCTGACAGATCAGCATTTATTTTGTTGGTCATTAGGTTTCCAAATCCTTCCACTGCAATACATTCCAGTGCACTGAAATGGAAATACTACATGGTTCTGCCTACTGCCAGAAAAGGCTGTGAAACAGCCCCAGGTAATCAAGGCCCTTCCCATGACCAATGCTACTCTTTTATCCACCAGCATCAGCAAACTCAGTTGAGAAGAGGCTCTGACCCTGCTCTTCAACTCTTACTAGTTTTATATCAACAGTTCCTACTTTCCTGCTGTCAACTATTCCAATGATGAATTGGTCGTGCATTTTTATGAAGGATAGAATATATATGTAATGAAAAATATTGATTTTGCTTACATATTTCATGATAAAATTTTCTTCCCTTCATTCATTTTGGTGACTTACGCCATTAGCTGGATTTCCATTCCAAGAATAAGTTCATGGTTCACACAAATGGTGTTTCAAAATCAGGGGCTTGCTGAAGATCCTCAGATACAGGGCACATGGAAACTTGGGTTTGTGGGTTTTTTTGGTTTGTGGTTTTTTTAGAAATCTAACACTGTGATGACATAAGGTCATCCACTGCTTCTTGGTTTTGTGCAGCATGCATCACTCTCTGCAAAAAACCGCAACAGTGCAGGTGTGCGAGTAATAATGTCTTATAAAGGGAAAAGCTGCTTGCTTGTAAATGAAAATGATCATACAGCTGCTTAGTCTCAGTGAATTCTGATACAAATGTGCTACATTAGACCAAAGCACCAAGGCCTATTCCACAAGGAACCCATATAATTCATCAAGTGAGCTGTATTTCCTTTTTTAATTTAAAAAGTCTCATTATCTAGAGGAAGAAATTAGATATGTTTTTAATATATATGCAACTACTACATGTATGAAGGAAGGCTTTTATTAATAACTAACAGAAAACAGGCACATAAACCACATTACCCTTGGCTTGCACCTCACCGCTGCGAAGGAGAGAGCATGCCTTTCATCAAGAATGCTAATATATTCTTCCAGCTTACTCTTTTACATCTTCTCCAGGGCTTTTAACCACTGGACTGAATCCTGGACAAAGGAATTGGATGCCCAGAAAGAACGGCTCAGGGGAGCAGCAGCTATTTATCCACGCTTTGCAATATTCTCCTGACAGTGTGAACCAAAACAGCCCGCCGATGGAGCCCACCGCCACTCAATATTGAACGCTGGTGCGCAGCGGAAAGGACCTTTCCATCAGATGTCTCTAAAGATCCTCCTATTAGCAAGACTTAAGAAGGCCTTTGTCATATCAAATATGCTCAGCTGCTTACCACACGGCAAAGCGGTGTAAGAACCATTTAAAGATGTGTCTGACATCATTAATCTATTTGCCCTCTGACCTGTGGAGCTGAACTGTAACTATGGTGACCAAAGCTTGACCTTACAATGCTGAGAAACTTTAAAGCTTGGTAATATTTTGGGTCGCATTGTTAGGCTTAACAAAGGAATAAAGAAGAAATGTGACAGTTTCCTGGGAATTAAGGTCAGCAGGTCAATTGCCCTAAAGCTTTATTGTTATACGATAAGCAAGACTAGCTGAAATAATTTTTCATTTATTAGAATAAAAAAAAAAAAAATACTAGAGCTTTTGTTGTCTAAAGCAGAAAAATTGGTCTCTGTAAAAGCAATATATAACCCATCATTGAGCAAAATTACTCAACAGCCTTCCCCGTACCATTTACAGCACAAACACAGGAAGAAATGGGTAGCAGGTATCAATTTCATATTCTCACATCAGGTTTATTGCTAATTCAAGCTTTTAGGGGCGTGCAGAAAGTATTTATTAATGAGTTTCTGGGATTGCATTTGGTGAAATTGTCAGTGTTTTCCATCCTCCGTTTTCAAATGATTCATGAAAATAAGTGGGAATAAGCAGCTTGAAAATACTGAGTTTGAACATCTGTGTAAAAGCAGCTTACGCCTTTGAATTGACTTTGAATTGATACAGTAGAGGAACTTGCCCTAACAAAAATGCTATGAGAAATACCAATCCAAATATTTACAGTCTTAATAATTAGGCTTATTAACACTGTTTATATAATTGTGTACTGTGAAGCTAGCAATGTTCACTTCCAAGGGTGTGTCAGCAAAATTCGTACGTGTCTCCATTTTCAAGTGGTTTACAGTTTAGTCAATGAAATTAATTCTAGATTAAAACCAGCTAATTTAGAATCATATTTTTTAAGGTTAAAAGCTTTCAAAGTTTTAGGTATCCCAACCCATACTGTGTAGGATACGGCTCAGATACTGTATAGAAGCAGTGCCCACTTTCACAGTCAGTAAATTAAATATATACCAATATAAATGTTTTGGGGTTCTCCAAAATTAGTACTTTTTATTCAATTGTTTAATAAACAACACTCCCCGTGAAGTAGACACTGAAACAGTGATGCTTGCTCATTAATAAACACGCAGAAGTATCAGATTCTAAGATATTCTTGTGATTATTAAAGAATACAAAAGCAAAATTCCATGCAGCCGTTAAGACAGCCCTTTTTTTTTTTTTTTTTTTTTAATCACTGTAGCAGTGTCTGAGAAACAGAATTCTACAAAGCTGGTTTAAAAAGGTCTCTAGACTACCAGCCTGACAAGTAGGTATGGCCAATATTATGCAAAAGTGGGGACTGCTATCAGTAAAGAATTCAAAAGATCTGTGGGTATAGCACTATCTGAAGCTATCACTGCTGCAGCTGTACCCACCCTGGGGAAAAAATATGTGGCTCTAGAAAAGCACTAGAAAAGCTCTATGAGAAGGAATTAAAAACTCTGCTTCAATGTGGGCAAGCAGAGGAATGTAATCAATATACATACCCAACAGCAAGTTAAGAATGATTTCCCTGCAGCTAATAAAACCCAGAATGTGTGAGAACTCTACCGAGTAGATTACTCATCTTGCAGGGAATGTCCAAAGCTGCTGAAGCCAGACAAATCACAAACTAGAGAGAACAGATCTTAATAGAGAGGGCACTTTGGAGGGCAATCATGCAACAGTTAATATTTAAGACATGCAGTAAATTCTTCATTTCACCTTGGAAGATCAGCTGCTTTTTGAAGTCATGCCTGTGACAGCTCTGATAGCAAAAATAATGTTTAGAAGTTATTTGGGCTCTGTTACACAGAAGGTCACGCTAAATGTCATAATGGCATACCAGGTTACTTTCATCCTCTCCAAACCTGACGCACAACATTTAAGAGTAAAAAAAGCTTTGGCTCTTAATAAACTATCTATTTGAAACCACCATTTTTTAAAGTTTATTTTTTAAATAATGACAAGCTAACAAAGTTGCCAACTCACTGTGCAGCCACACAGTGCTGACGCTTGGCACTGAAGGGAGGCATTACCAGGTGCCGCTCTCCTCTTCCCAATCCATGAACAAATACATACTCTGGAAGTCAAAAGAGACTCTTTGAAAAACTCCTAAAACCCCAACAGTTATTACTTTCTATACAAACAAATCCCAGCTGAAGTCATACATTTAAGTACTACTGAGTTGGCACAGAAATGGATAAAAGCCAGGAAATTCTAAGTTTAAGCTGACTCGCCATCCTTAGCACATGCTATTGTCCTTTATCCCCAAAATTTAATTAAATCCCAGTCCTGACCAGTTGTAATAAGTAGTACAGAAAACTGATTATCGGAATTGCTTTCCTCCAACGGCCTATTGTGCTACACTTCCTCTCTGCAAAATACAAAAGACTCTATGTACATTTTTCTTTCTCTGTGAAAAGAGGGCTGGGGAGGGGAAAAAAAAAAATCCAGTCTGAACTTTTATTTAGTTGCCAATTGTGCTGTGGAATGAAACTAAGCATTTTCTTTTAAAAGCTGATTCAAATTCAGTACTTAATCATGCCATACCAGAGCAAGAGCAGCAACAAATTATGTTACAATTACATTAGAAATTCCTCTACGAGATTTTGTTTTCAGTCACTTCTAATCTTTCAATAGCTGTGATTTCCAGGGTTGTTTTTTTCCTAACAACATTTTTGCCTGAAACTAGCTGCTCTGATCAGAAACATTTGGAATGTAAGGAAAATACGCACATACACGTGTGTACAGAGCACAGACAGGGAGAAAAGTGGTCACACTTGATTATCAAACAAGTTCTAGAAGTCATAAAATATTTCCTTTATTTTCCTAAATTTTTCTAGCAGATTATTTACTCCTGTACTCCTAATCAACTTGTTTCTGTGCTGCAGACCACTGCAATATACCATTACAAAGTAATTATTTGAAAATTTTAAAAGACATGTTCTATTAACTCCATATCACAGACCCAAAAGACAGGCCTCAAGTTCCTACGTTAAAGTAGACACACCATTATGTGGCTGACTAAGCCATCCAGAAAGAGGTGGGGGAGCTGGCAAGCAACCGGACACACAAATCAACAGCACAGATTTTAGAAGTCCTCTTTGTCTGTAGTGTTCTCCCTCTTAACCCAGAAGAGGTCAGATGATTTGAGGATATCAAACAACATCTGTTTTCTAAACAGCACACTAACGCCTGCAAAATTTACAACACCCACTTTTGAAACAATCACAAAAATAGAGTTACAGCTTCACCTGCAAATCCAAAGACTTTAAAGGAACCTTAATTTGCAATTTCAAAAAGATGCCTATAATCCGGGCAGCATATTCCTGCCCTGAGATGAAATAAAGAAAAAAGTAAATCTACCTATGGTATTAGAAGGATATTCAACAGAATTCGAAAGTTTTCAAGTAAAAACTATTACACTTGAATAGCTTCAAAGAGGGAAGGTACAGGTCAGTGCCTGTTACAGCAATGCCTCATCCTTGTAAATGACTTATGGTTTGGCTTCCACAGCTGCCTTCATTCTCATCTACCTCTGCTTCTTGCCGCAAACGCAACACAGAACCACACTTGCTTGCTGAAATGAGAATGCAAAACCATCACATATCCTCCTGGACCTCTGGCCCAGTTTATATGAACATGCTTCTCTGGTAAAGAGTCTTCTCTGTATGGGATCTCAGTGAAGGACAAACTGCCAGTTCTCTGCATTTCTCCCTAGTACTCCCAGCTTTACATGGTTACCGTCGTGTTTTTCCAGCAGTCACTCCAAAAGCAACTAATGGTCAACGTTAATAACTTCTCTTCATCTGTAAGAGAGAAAAGAATCCAAACCACCTTTGGATGAGAAGGTGGGTGGACTTCATAGCTGGCTACTCTACTGTATGGTCTTCGGTGGCTACCGAGCAGCAATCCCACTGCTGAGGTGACTATCACAATAAATGCTGTATGTAACCTGCAATTGTTTCCTACTGGAAATCCTAAGTAATGGGGAAGCACCATGCAAGACAGCAAAAGATTGGCAGCCATGACAAAATGAATAGCTGTCACACAGTTTGATGGAAGTGACAGTTTCCACACCAATACCATCAACCCCTCAGTGAGGCATTTTGCTAACAATTAAAATCCTCAAGACCATCGGGAAAATGACAGAGTAATTCTACAGGAACAGCCGCAGCCTGTTACGGTATGCATCACTTCCAAAAATACAGAAGATGTAGCCTTACAGGTTACAGAAAGAAACGAGTATTTCATAGTTTCAGAAATTAAAAAGCAAAGACGGAAACTGTTTTTATAGCAATATGATGGGCGACACAAACCATAAGGAAGTTGATAGCTGCGTATGCCAAACTCTCACATTTACAAAGACCAACTTTACACAAGAGCTCTAAGGCAAAAGTTCACAGATGCAGCGTTGAAGTCAGATTTGAACAGCGCTGGTGGGTGGAAGACCACAATTAATGAGCAGGCAGCAGGGCTTTGCAGTTGTTTTGCATGCAGCACAGGATGGTGAAGTAAATAAACAAATAAGTGAAATGGAGCCAGCAGCAATTTGTGACGTGCGCTGTCACTGGCTGTCATTCAGAGCTGGATCATCTGAATATGAATACATCATGATGTATTCTGCTTGAAACTGTTCCACACACAGACACAGAGTTTCCACTAAATCTGGGGATAATAAATAGAGCCTCTAACAAGGCTTAAAACTTGGACTTTTCATCTTTCTGAAAAGCATACCTGCAAGTCTGGTTAAAGCCGACCACAAAAGCAAACATCAGATCCACAGCATAGCACACCCAACCTAGCCACCAAACTGCAGTGGAAGAGGACGGTCCCACATCCTTTCTGCAGTGGCGCAGGCACCAGTGCTTATCTGGCTCCATCACCAGCTGGATGGAAAAGCAGCACCAGCAGAACATATTTTATTTTGGGAGGAAGTCTGATTTTCTGGCAGCTGAGCTAACAAAAGGCTTGGCCAAAGACAAGTGCTTATGCAAAAGCAGAGACGGGACTGCCCTCTGTGGTAGCAGCCAGCCCCCATAAAACAGCCCAGCTGTGCTGTGAAAACCCATCTTTAGATGCTCTTGCCTGGAGTATTGGGGAACTGAACTCAATAACCTGAATCGCTTCTGTTATGTGCTTTCAGGCTCCACTGTGTGCAGAGTACAGAGCTGACTCGGCACAGGCCTGAAACGATTGTGGTTGAACAATCCATAGCAATCATGACTTGTGAGTTGAAGAATTTATAATGGCAATCAGAGCCCAGCTACATCCCCCGGGAAAAATGATCAAGAAGAAATGAAATAGGCTTTGCTATATCCACGAACAATAATGTAAAATAACATAAAATAGAAATGAAGACAAATGCTAGGCAGGCTAACAACAAATACAAGTTTTCATTTCTCATTGGGGTTATTTTTAGATGTGTTCATATTTAAATATGAAGGTAATTTCCCAGTGCAGCTGTTAACAGCTCTTCCTGAGCTTCTCTTGGAGTTTGGGTGTTGCATCTGCTGGCATTTGCAAGGCAAACTTCTGGTTTCAGTGCTTTAAAAACTACAAAAGCAAATGTTTCAAGCATAACTTCCAAAAATCAGACTCTCTATCTCAGGGGATACCGTGGTCATTTTATTTGCAAAATATTTGAAGATTTATGTATAAAACTATGTTGCTATTCTAACAAATATCTTGCATGGGTTTTAATCTAGCAAGAGACATATTGAAATATCAGGTGAATAACAACTATAAATAATGCACTAGTTCAGGCACCACTGCTGGTTTTGGAAATGCTTAATGTTAAAGAACTATTGTTAAGGTCAAGAACTACCCCGGTTTTATTTAGGGGACTTGGTCCATTTATCTCATTCAAATGAAGATTTTTATTTTTTTTATTTGTCAATAAGTGAAAATTAAATATTTCTCACATATGTTACTGGATCTGAAAGCCTGTTTATCTTGAAATAGATAAATTAATGCTTTAATTGGGACAAGGGACATACCACATTTGATTCAGATCTTAGGTCCAGCTAGCCCTGTCACACCACCAAGTAGATTTTGCTGTCATAGAAAGGTGCAAAACAGAGTTTTTCACCTGCAAGTTTTGTCATAATCCCTGAAAATTATAAATTTATTTATATTCTGGTTTTACAACCTATGCAGACTACCAAGCAAAGAAAAAAAAAGCCACAATCACCTAAGAGCATGTACCACTGATCTCTCCATTCAATGGCATGACTTACACACTGATGACTGTACTACAGTCCTTTTGCTTTACCTGCTGGGTTGGCAGACCTAGGCCTGCCTTTGACGTTCGCCAAAGGGAATGAGGATGAAGCCTCTGGCATTGATGTCACAAGCTTTCAGTGGAGAGCTGTGGGCTTTAGGGTAGAGGAGCAGATGGGAGAGTGACTGTGATGCAGCTTTGAAAATCTTTATCCCCACCAATGGATTCGATACAAAGCTACTACAGCACAGGCCACTCAGGACAAAACCATGCTCAACCATGTATGTTAAAGGTAGGACTTTGGTTTTCTTACTTTTAAGATAAGAGGAAAAGGAAGAACTCTAAGAAAATACAAGACCTTGATGAAAACATTCACCTAATACATAGCTGCCATACCTCAAAATCTCTATCCTGCCTTCTATAATCTCCTACTTCACTGAACCATCTGGAGTCATAAAGACTCTGTTCTTCAGTAACAAAGCCACTGTTGTTACCTTCTCAGACAAGACATCTCTCTTACTGCTGCACATCATGCACAGCCACATCCATTGTGAGCTCAGACAAATGCCTTTGTTTTCCTAGATCACAGAGCTGAAGATCTCTTACAGGTTTTCATGGATTGCTTCTTCTCAGGATTCCAAACATTTCCCCCAAGGCCTTGGGATTGGCAGTAGCAATTAGAGCGCGTTCACAAAAGGCCCAAGACCAAAAAGTTTGAGGAAGGAGATTAAAGCTGAATTAGAAAGAGAAAAATACATAGAACGCTGCTCCAGATACTAAACTGGAAATGACTTTCAGATCCCATTTCCCATGAAACTTCAGTCTCTTACCACTTCAAGGAACCTCACCCTTGGTAGCATCGAGGCATTCCACCTAAATAACACCTGCCCGTCACATGTTAAAAGGAATACCCAGGTCTCAGGGTTTCTCCTCACTTGCCTGCTTAGCAGCAAGCTCTGGGCAGACACCTGGCAGGGGAGAGCTTCTCTCCACTCAGCACTGCTCCTAGTCATTCTGTCCAGGTATTGGAACACGCACATGGGTGAAAACCAAAGAGGGATCACTCTAGGAATACCTGGGAAACTCTCCAACGGAATGTGCTTCTAAGACTTGAAGGAAACAGTACGCCACTGCCGAACATTCTAAGGCTTAGAAGTGAGATCTCCTTCAGGTTTGGGGTAAATTCGAGACAAAATTTCACTGGTAGAAAAAATAAAACACCTAAAAAATAAAAATCTTTAATAACGTATACCTAGGAAAAGCAAACGTGAAAGATTATACATAGGCCTTACAAGTACTTTTTTTGTTGTTTAGCTTCAAGGAGCTTTCTGCAGTACATTCAGCCAGCAGATGCCGAAGACAAGCCAGCTTCCACACCGATTCACACAGATGGTGCTGGTGGAGTTGATTCTTGTCTTCTCAAGTGAGATAAAGTTTCTGCATATATCCTCTTTCTGAGTCAGATTCTCATCAAATGTAAGCACACTCTTCATGGCCAGGGAAATTTCAAAATTCTTGTTAACTCATTTTTAATCATCATATCAACTTGTAACTTTCTGCCAGCGGCATTAACTGCTGTCGTGCAAAGCCATTTCTTAAACGCCCTCTCTTGTTGAATAGACAAAGACAGAATAATCACCCCTACTTACAGCTAAACAAATCTGTTCAGACAATGTAAACTTAGTTCTTCCCGAGAATAAACACTTTTGAGTTATTCATATATTCAACACTGGCACACAGCCTTCCATAATTACAACACCAGGTATTACACAAGCAAATCAGCAAATGCACAGACTCCAGCTTATTGCTAGATGTTAACACAGACGAGACACAAACAACGCAAACAACAAGGGTGGTGCATTTGGCCAAAATCGCATGCTAATGCTTTGATTTGATTTGCAGGCAAAGCGGGGCGCGGGGGGGGGTTGTGATTTTTTTTGGAGATTACCACCTAAATCCTCCAGCAGCACAGTATCCACACATTTGCTTTAAGTTTACACAGAATGCTAAATATTCAAATGAGGTAACTCATACATTATAGACGTGTGCACAGAACTTGGCCACTGCAATTTTACAAGATTAGACCTCTGTGAAACTGCTCATCTAGTTTGGAACCAATAGGAGAAGAAAAATAAAAAGGAACCTCTCTAATGTGTAAAAGGAGCCAAAAGACAATGAGGGAGAGAAGAGCATTCGGCAGAAGCAGCTTCTCATGGCAGAAGATCAATGCACAAAGAGCTGGAATGTAAATGCTCCTGTGTGGGTTTGACTTTCAGAAGAACAGCTATTGGGCAGTGCTGGAGGAGGAGAGGAGGTGGGTAAGAGGCAGGGCATGTGTGGGAAGCCTGCCAGGGAGAGCCTGAAAATGGTGAGAAGAAACAAAGAGACGGCAAAAACTCTTGGGGATATCAGAAAAACAAAACAAAGGACCGGCAGAAGAACCATTTTTGTGGGCTAAGAAAGAATGTGACTTTCAAGTTTTCCATGTATAGCTATGAAGATTTAAGATTTATGAAAACTGCATATGGAAATACAACAAGAAACGTGAATTTTCACCAAACAAATGTCTGTTTAGTATCTAAACAGTTAACAGCAGGAGCATCAAGGAGTTCAAAACACAAACAGGCAAAACAAGAATGTGGACTGAAAGGAGTCACGCATCCCAAAGCCCCTTCTTAGAAAGCCACAAATCACCACTGCCTGCAGATCTCTGTTCTGGAAGGCCAGCTTAGGGCATCTGTCCCATAAGCAACAATTAGAGCTCCAAGAGAAAGAGTCTAAGACCAAAACTGCACCAGAATTTCTTTTTCTGCCATTTCAGAATAATGTATTATTTTTGAAGTATTTCTCTACTACTAGGACCCTTTATATAGAGGCAGGAGTAACAATGCATCTCCTGCTTTGTTCAGCTCAGTACAGGCTGCACGCATAAAAACCGTGAATTTGCAAATGTAAGAAATACCCTTGGGGAAGAGTAGCAGTTTTGTCCTCTACAGGATTCTTCCTCTTACATACTAGACTTGACTAAGGAGCTCAGTTAAGGTTTAGGGGGAACACTATTTTTCCTTTTAACACATTTTCAAAGCCACGTCAAGCATACAGGAAGTCTATTCTGTTCTGACAGCATCGCATACTTTGGCAAGTTTGCAAGCAAAACTCAGTATTCTTCATAGCTGTGAAGGAGTTTGCTATTTCCCCTAAAAAATTTGTTGTGGTGGTTTCATGGTTCAACATCTAACAAGTAGATGAAATTGCCTTCTAAATACAAAATGCAATTGGCCTTAAGCATTAGGAGCAAACTTTCTTGGTATGGACTTTACCCAGATGGATTTCTTTATCCGCTTCTCTACGTTCCATAAAAACCAACCAAACAAACACCACACATTTAAAAAAAAAAAAAAAAAAACAAAAAAAAAACCACCCAAAAAAAACCCACTACAACACAAAAAACATAGGTGGACACACTCACAGGTTTTGCAAAACATACTCATAGGTTTTGCAATTCCAAGTACCCCATTAAGTTAACTACTTAATTTTGCTATCAATAACACATGATCTCATAAGCAAAACTGTTTATTTGCCTTAGGGAAAATAGAGATGTGGTTGCATCGGAGGTGTTTCTCGGTTGACAGGGCTTTTCCCTGGGGCATTTTGGGAGAGTTGGAAAGAAGAACAGGGAAAGAGCAGGGAGAGGAACAGCAGAAAACACAGGTGCGGTGGGTTAATCTCCTGGACCTTACAGACTGACTAAAGAATAATCACAATTACAACTATTACCTCTCGAACATTCCTCTGTCAGGGATAAAAAGAGAAGCAGCACTCTAGAGCCCATGTAATTTTAAACAAGTATTTAGCTTTAAACTCTTCATACCTTTTTAGCTCTACCGTGGACTGTTTTGCACGATTACATTCTCATTTTCATTGCATTTGATACAGAGCTACTGCACCGACTTTGACAAGCTACTCTATGTACATACACAATGCTGAAAGCTGAATTTGACAGGCGTTTATTTTTGAAGGAAAGTATCCAAAATTGGATTCTAATTTTGAAAGGGTTCAGATCATTTAAAGATTAAACTGTAATACAAGCTGCAATACGCATTCGCTGAGAAACTGTACTTAGTCAATATCAGACAACCTTATAGGACATGTATTGTACAAAAGTTCATATATTACAGCGCTTTCTTTTCTGAAATGTCTCTACAAATCAGCCAATGTCTAGCTTGGATTTGGGACAGCCTGCTTTGAAAAATCAATACAACCTGATAAAAGCCTAAAGCTAAAAACCACCAACGTTCATCTCAGGGTATTTCACTGAATATCAAAATATTACTCTCAGATTTATCTAAAAGAAATCTGTCCTTGGAAACTCAAAGAAGCAACGCTTCAGTTTCGATGCTTGAAGACAGCTAGCTCTCCTCTGCTCTGAGGATGAGTGATCTCAGATTCAATTTCATTTCCCAGTCAATGTGTTTGCTTTCTTAACATTTCATAAATGTCCTGCCCAGAAACGTTTAGGACTGGAACATGATTTACAACAGGACAAAGTAGATCCAAAACGTCTGTGAAGTCATTCAGGTCAACCTCTGGCTGAGTGAGTTCCCAGAACTACGATTCTTATCATACCGTGAGGGTGATCAGAAAAAAAAACCCACTCCCATAGCACACAGACAAACAAACAACAATGAGCATCATCATTATCACACTGACCTAATGGCACCTTACAAGTTTGCATTATAAACCTGCATTAAAATTCTTTAAAACACATTACATGATGTAAGTACTCTCCATTTCCCATCTACCACCTTTTAAACTCTCTCAGCCCATTAAATATTAACAAGTTTGCCATGGCTTTGAAAGGTAATTTCCCCATAGGTCTGACAAGAACTTCAACCTCCGTATCATGAATGTCAAATAATTTTATAAACAAAACACAGGTGGACTATTTTAAATTCAAAATTCAATTAAAGTATCTCATTATATTACTAGAATTTGATACAACTGTGTTGCACATTCACGTGTTTATTGCCTAAATATGAGCGACTCCATTGGTATTTACAGAGTTCCTCCATTCTCCTGGAATTCAAGAGGCCTTGAATTTATATATGTCAAGAAAAAGATGAAGAACACGATCAAACTGTCCACATACAACACAGGGGTTTTTTGTGGATAGTATTTTAAAGGCAACCCATGTTCTCAAGAAGTATATTTACAGAGTTTACATAAAAGAATGCAGTCAAAAATCTGCTTGCAACAGCACATTAAAGACCTTTCAGTACTCTAAAGCAGCTGTGACCTGGTAAAATCTAATTATTTCTCACATACCCTTTGGAATTCTCCAGGAATATTTACTGTGTTTTCTAACTGGAGCCACAAGCACCAGGCCAGCCTTGGAATAAAAATGAAAGATAACCAAATGTGTATCATATACATCTTTTATGAATATCCTACAGATAAATGTTAAGGCTTAGCAACACGGCACAGAAACATACCACTGCAATGTGTTAACTAATACAACTAAGCCAGGCATGAGGAATACCAAATACACAACGCTTTTTTGAAAAATGCTACTGTTGTCTTAACAAAATTTCTGTTTAAAAAAAAATTGACAGGATATTCATAGCATCTCGAGATGCCTGCTGCATTATCCCAGCCCACTGTCCTGGCCCATACGATGAGCCGCAGCCATACTACAACTCCAGGCGTATCTGTGTTTGTACAGTACATACGTATCGCCACAGGCACACGTGTTACATATATGCTAAGATGCATATGCAATACAGCTGTATATCCTGAGCTGGTTAGGGCACACCTCACTCGCTTGGCCAGGACTAATAGAGACAGCTATACCTTAACTTGAAGCCAATTTATTATTAGTCTTTACTCTCCTTAGGGAAAGGTTAGAACTGAAGTGATAGAGAGAAAAAAATCCTTTTCCCACATTGCCGAGGAAAATCAACCTAGGTTTTTTTTAATTAGTTGAATAAATACAGCATGTATATAACACTTCTAAAGTCTAAATGCCAAAGACATCAAGCAACGCTCAAAAATCTATTAGTTTCTCTTGAGCAATGATGAGGTTTGACACTTCCTCATTTGGATTTGGTTTTGCCAGAAGTAAACAAAAGGCATTTAAGGATTCAAACTTTATTCAAACAGGGAAGTGCAACTGACAGGTTCCATAGAAGCCTACCTTGTGCTGGACATCAGCCCCTAGTGCTGGCAGATGCAGGCAGTCAAAGCACTGTAGGGCGTGGCCAAGATCACCGGCACTGCTAGTGAAGAGGATATTCATGAAAGCAGTGGCTGTTGGCTTTGAAAGAAATCTGTGGTTTGACGGAAGATTGAAAAACCACAACAGCGGAAATGTCCGCACACGCTAAAACCAACGATACTCGTGTGAGTAAGTTAGAAACAAAAGTAAACTTAAGTTTCATGGAAAAACATCTGGGAGATGTATTTCCTAGGTTGTGCTGTGACCACTGTAAATACGGGGTTTGTTAGAGGAGTAGAAAGTTTTCCAGTGAGGGGGGATCCCTTGAAGCCTGCAGACTGGCCAGGCCTCACTTGCTCTCAGTCTCGCCAGGCACGATAAAGTATCTATAAGCAAGCGCCGTCCTGGGTGGAGCACGAAAACCAGACAACTCTTACTCACTTGCTGATTTTAAGCAGCATTGATTGCTAATACCTGAGAAAACCTTGAAACCTGCTGAAGCTGCCGCTGTGGCCAGCGAGGCCTCCGGAGAGGTGCTATGGCAAGACTGTCGTTGCTTTAGGAGGACAGTGGCAGAGGAGCGATGCCGCTCAGAGCCGTTTGCTTACAAAGGCCAAAGCCAGTGACAGCGATTTAGGAGTATTTTTCTTTTAAAAGAATTTGTGTAACTTGTGACGGCCGCTGATCTTTGGGCCAACACCGAGAGGAAAGTGGCAGCCGGGCCGAACTTTCCATCTCGACGGTAGCCCAGCAGCCACTGAAGATCGGGCTTGAACTCCCAGCTCTGAAGAGACGAGAGAGCACCCGCTCCCTCCCAGCACCGCCGGCA
>VWZY01009129.1:153011-164204 GCA_013399075.1 Chloroceryle aenea
GGGGGGGGGGTCTGGTTTGGGTTGTTTTGGTTTTTTTTAATACCAAAGCTATTTTTTTAATTTATTTTTTCAATTGACTGCAGGACAGGGAGTGCAGCTGGACTCCCTACCTTGCAGTAAATATAATGTTCTTCTTCACTATGTTAGTCTTGTCTAGTGCAAATTACTTTGAACTTTTAAAAATAAAATATTCCCCTGCTTAGCTGTACTACAGTGATAAGTACACACGTGAGACTCTCACATTACCACTATCTGCAGTAATACAGTTGCTTACACAATGTCCCAGGAAAAGTAATTTAACCATGCAGTTCAGCAAAGTTCATGAAAACATTCAACTTGGAAGAAAGATAAGCTGAAAAGATGCTGTTCAGTTCCTCCAGTGTTACTTTTGTTACCACCCACCCCCCCAAAAAAAATTTTTGTATTTAAAGTAATTTTTGTATTTAGAGATGAATTTTAACACATACTTTCTAAAATATGCTGTTCAAAAGTAATACTTTCTTTCAAAACCATGTGTCCATGAAGCCTCCCAATTTGGTGTTGCAGAAACCTGGACACAGTGTCTGTACCAGTGGGGGTCATTTTTCTTTTCATCCTGCCGGATCAGCTATAATGACTTGATGTCAGGGAATATTTAGAGACAGCTCAAGAAGGGGAAAGTTGGAGCATGGCAGCAGGATTCCCTTCTTCTCTGTAGACAGATCACTGGAGCCTTTGATATGCAAAAACATTGTTTTCAGCTATGGCTTGAGATATAAAAGGGAAGTGCGAGATATCAAACAATCGAAACCTGAAGAAAACTATTCTAAGTTTAGAAAAGGGAGTGGGGGGTATAGTCTTAATCCACATTTTTGAAACAGTGTCGTTTTCTCCAAAGAGACATGCTTTCATTTTTCTCTCTTGTTTTCATGTAATTTTGAGAGAAGGGATAAAAAAAAAAAAAAATCCAGCAACTTAATGAGCTTTAGAGCTTTCATTTTAATTCTACACATTATTGCTATTATAATAGTAGCAATAAATGGACGCCTATCAAATGGAGCAAAGAGGAAACAGTTTATATGCTAGAAAGGTAAAATAGGTGAACTTTCCCTCCTTTCTGTATGTATATATGTAACACACATACTAGAACCTCCATTTTGCTTAATACTGATTTTTTTTATGGCTCTGAAAGTTCTAAAGAAAATTATTTTTTTAAAAAAGCACTTCAGTTTCATAGATGTATTTCAGAAATTTATATTCCTACTTTACAGTATGCTTCCAAAAAACATCTTCTTATCACAACTTCACATTAGTCCTTAAGAGATTTTTTTTTTTTTCCACACCCATGAAGCAACTGTTTCTTTCCAAATTTCATGAATAGAGCCTGGACTTCTTTCTTCAAACACTTCAATAATACAGACCAAGAAAAGTGGACACTGCAAGAATACGGAGCTTTTTTTATTCCATTTTATAATGATTGCATAATTTACCCAGATTACATAAATTACCAAACAACATACATTCCCTTATATTCTAAAGTGTGGCCACACAGATTGAGATTTTGCCTTAAATGAAGCATACATTAAAATACTTAGGACACAGAGGGGGTGTCCCATTTTAAGTTACTACCTTCATTACGTAACTACTGAAAACAAGGTGCAAAAATAAAGCTCAGATGAGCATGAAGACAGCATCAGGAGAGAAGCAGCTTTCCCATTCCCTCACTAGACAGTCACACCATCTCTCAAGTGGTGAGGGGGCTTTTTTTTTTTTAATGACCAACATTTTTCTACGAAAAAGTGCAGCATCATTTCTATCTATGTCAATACTAAGGATTTTTTCATTTCAGATTTAACCACTTCTGTTTGAGATGTACTTGCTATCTCATGGGATAATTTCTTCAATAGTGTCACCAAGCTAAAAATAACATTCACAAAATAAACAAATTGGAACAGCCAATAAATTTATTTATATTTTAATTAGAAAAACCAGATAAAATGCTAATCTAAACAGTGATTCCAGTGTGGAAAGTGACAAATAGCTTTACAAGGTCAGACCAGAAATCAAGCATATTTTGTAGACAAAACCCACCTATGTACCTCTGTTGTTTGTATATAAAGTTGTTTATACAGGTGCCCAAGAAATCCCCAGTTCAGAATGTTGCAAATATAAGAGATGAATATTTTAGCAATAATGTTGCCCCTTTCATCCAGTAGCTACTGAATGGTAATTAACTCCCTTTACACTTAAAATCAAGGAGAGAATCATCATCTGCCTCAGTTGATCAAGAACACAAAGCAAACAACCATTTTTGCCTTTCCCTGGCACTTGTCATCAGGTGGGAAACAACATTTACAAATATTTTCTAAGTGTCTGTCAATTCAGGGTGACTATTTTCTGCTGAAAGAAAGGAAAACACAGTTCCAGCAGAACTGCAGTAACATGAGACAACAGCAAAATGTTTTATTACAAGACCCCTGTATTTTGCTGAAATACCAGTAATTTGGGGAAAACAAGATGTGTGCTAGTCACGTAGACAATAAGCACAGCATGATTTCTGTAGGGGATGCAACAACTATGAATAACTAGTGTCCACCAGTTAATTCTTTTTTTTTTTTTCTGTTTTTACTTTCACAGGAAATTAAGAGCTCAAGGAAAGCTTTAAAAGGGGAGTTTTCTGGGAAGAAAATATTTTTGTGGGTTTTTTTTTTTGTGTGTTTTTTTTTTGTTTTTTTTTTTTTAAATGAAGAACTACATCTGAATTGCCTAACATTTCTACGCTAGAGTAACCTGTGTTCTTGCAGCACAGGAGGAATTCTTCCCTGCATTACAAATTTGGAAGTGTTAAAAAGTGAGAGTCAGAACATGGTTCTCTCAAAGAGGTGTGGATGTATCAGGATGTAGCTACTGTACAAAGTTTATACTTGGATAATTTTGGACAGGAAAAAGCAGCCCTGTTCCTGACCTTCTGAAGAAGCTACCATCCTTCAAGCCTCAGCATAATGAATAGTTTCCATCACATGGCACTGAAGTTACCACCTCCGACTACTACACTGCACAGAAGAGTTTGTAAGGGTTACAAAGAAAGTAATTCCTGCTAAAGGCATTAAACCAAACAAAGGACGCTCTTCATTCACAGACTTTACATGAGGACAAAAATAGAGGGAAGCTGAAGCTTTTCTACTCCCCAGCCTGGTGTGCTTATGTACCATGATAAATCTTGGTTGGAATGCTCATTGAGTATCGTGCCAGGACCCAGGAAACACACATCACTGAGAAGGACCATCTGAATAAACACTGCTGAGGAGGACAAAACCAGCAAAACAAATCAAAAACAAAACAAAAAAACCCAGCTCCATGGAGTAAACTGTAAGAGTGACTCGTGAGAAAGACACTCCTTTACTGGATACCTTCAAGCACAAAATTTAATCATACCTTTAAATACGGTAGGATCAATATTAATTTATTTCCTTTTTGTGCCTCAGAGAATAAAGTTCAATTAATATATGAACCCACAAGAGAAAAGGTCATGACACTGCTTAATGCATAGGTCATCTTGCAGAAGTTCTCACAACCCTAATTACAATGGTAATTGAATTATGTTGTCTTAAAAGCTATAAAAATGCTAATTACCTGAGCTCCATATACAAACACACTACCAATTCAGAGTACAATTTCAGTCTCAAGAGTTAATTTATATTATCCTACCTTGCTCCATTTGAACTAATAAAATGGGAAAATGTGGTTAAACCTTCCAAATAGTCTCCTGTTATCTACTTAGTATGAAGATTTTTGAGAATGGCAAATACTTTAACATGAAAATTAAGCCATGTCATGAAATACTCCATCCAGTCAGCTAGAAAGCCCCAGCTCTATCAGCTATGTCAGGTTGTTCACTACCTACCCATTGTAACATTCACCTTTCTAAACATTCCAGCACAAAACAAAAGAAAAGTAGTCTGCAGGATCTCTAAGATGCACAACATGATATTGAGCACTCTGAAAACCTTGGAAAAAAGCCTTTAGCTCACCCGTGTTCTTTTACCTATATTTCATGCTTTGCCATAGGACTCTCTTTGAACCTCCAGAATAGCAAGCACTGGATTTTTGGGTTTGGCAAGGGTTTTAGAGTTCACTTAAGGGCAACTTGGGTAGTTAGCTGGCTTAGGAATTACTACTTAGCTTTCAGATACAGAATGATTTACTTATGAACTCTGGTGTGACTTCAGCCTTGTACTCAGCTGCTTTCTGCAAACAAAGGCTGTCTCTACATGTAAAATGTGAAGGCATCCTTAGAAAGAGCCTTTTGCTTAAGCAAAACAATTGACAGATCAGACAGAGTTTTTTATACTATTTTCAGCTACTGTGCAGAATAATGGATTAACTTAAGTGAATTAGTACAAGAAGTAGTACAATTCTTGATGTAAGGGAAAGAAAGTGAAATGTGTTTACAAACCTCAATGTTAAGTTTCATACGCATGTTTCAGATGTCTTCTGTAATGCTGAAGTTGAATTTTCTTTGCGGTTTCTTCACTGATGATCTGGATAATTTTGTTTGTTTGGTTTTTTTAGATTGTTGAAGATCAGAACTGTATACAAATCTCATCATTCCTGACCATGATTAGTGTAACCTGGAGCATCTTCCTAGTTTGGACTAAAATAGGGCTGTTACTTGACATGGCACCTTACTCTGTTAGTGCCAAACCATGCCCTGCAGTATGTCGCTGTGATGTGGGTTTCATATATTGTAATGATCGCGATTTGACATCTATTCCTACAGGAATCCCAGAGGATGCTACTACCCTCTTCCTTCAGAACAATCAAATAAATAATGCTGGGATTCCTTCAGAACTGAAGAACTTGCTTAGGGTGGAAAGAATATATTTATACCACAACAGCCTAGATGAATTCCCCACTAATCTCCCTAAGTATGTTAAGGAACTGCATTTGCAGGAGAATAATATAAGGACCATTACTTATGATTCACTTTCACAAATTCCTTATCTGGAAGAACTGCATTTGGATGATAATTCTGTTTCTGCTGTTAGCATTGAGGATGGAGCTTTTCGGGACAACATCTATCTCAGACTTCTTTTTCTCTCTCGAAATCACCTCAGCACCATTCCCTGGGGTTTGCCTAAAACGATAGAAGAGCTACGCTTGGATGATAATCGTATTTCCACAATTTCAGAGCTGTCCCTTCAAGACCTTACAAATCTAAAACGCCTTGTTTTAGATGGAAATCTTCTCAATAACCATGGATTAGGAGACAAAGTCTTCACAAATCTAGTCAATCTTACAGAACTGTCATTGGTCCGCAACTCGCTTACAGCTGCACCAGTAAATTTGCCCGGAACAAACCTAAGAAAACTTTATCTTCAAGAAAACCACATCAACCGTGTGCCACCCAATGCTTTCTCTTACTTAAGGCAGTTGTATCGACTAGATATGTCCAATAACAATATTAGCAACTTACCTCAGGGTGTCTTCGACGACCTGGACAACATAACTCAACTTTTTCTTCGCAACAACCCTTGGCACTGCGGGTGCAAAATGAAATGGGTACGCGACTGGTTACAGTCATTGCCTTTAAAAGTTAATGTACGTGGACTGATGTGTCAAGCACCAGAAAAAGTACGTGGAATGGCAATCAAAGACCTCAATGCGGAACTATTTGATTGTAAGGACGATGGCATGATAAGCACGATCCAAATCACTACTGCAGTACCAAACACGTTATATCCGGCCCAGGGACGCTGGCCGGTTTCCGTGACCAAACAGCCAGACATCAAGGCTCCCAACCTAAATAAGAACTACAGAACCACGGCAAGCCCAGTACGCAAAATCATTACAATATTTGTGAAATCCGTAAGCACGGAGACTATTCACATCTCATGGAAAGTTGCACTACCAATGACTGCTTTAAGACTGAGCTGGCTCAAGATGGGTCACAGCCCTGCCTTTGGATCTATAACTGAAACAATAGTTACAGGAGACAGAAACGACTATTTACTTACAGCTCTCGAACCAGAATCACCATACCGTGTATGCATGGTTCCCATGGAAACCAGCAACATCTATCTCTCTGACGAAACGCCTGAATGCATTGAGACCGAGACAGCACCTCTTAAGATGTACAACCCCACCACAACCCTCAATCGGGAGCAGGAAAAAGAACCTTACAAAAACTCCAGCTTGCCCTTGGCCGCCATCATTGGTGGCGCAGTGGCACTGGTGGCCATAGCACTGCTGGCTCTGGTCTGCTGGTATGTCCACAGAAATGGGTCCCTCTTCTCCCGGAACTGCACCTACAGTAAGGGACGTCGGAGAAAAGATGACTACGCTGAAGCAGGAACCAAGAAGGACAACTCCATCCTAGAAATCAGGGAGACTTCTTTCCAGATGATACCAATAACTAATGACCAAGTGTCCAAGGAGGAGTTTGTAATACACACCATTTTCCCACCTAACGGCATGAATCTGTACAAGAACAGCCACAGTGAAAGCAGTAGTAACAGGAGCTACAGGGACAGTGGTATTCCAGATTCAGATCATTCACACTCATGATACTGAGGGACATCAAAGACTTGTTTGGGTTTTGTTAGGTATTTTGGTTTTGTTTTTTAAAGAAAATGAGAAAAGACTGACTTAACAGTTGCCGTTCTACTGCAAAACACTGGATTGAAAGACTGACAAAGCAATGTACTGTACATTTGCCATATAATTTATATTTAAGAACTTTTTATTAAAAGTTTCAAATTTCAGGCTACTGCTGCGATTAATGTAGTGGGGATACCTGACCACAATTCTATATTTTAGTATTTTTTAGTAATTTGTACTGTATTTTCCTTGCTAATATTGAAGTTACAGACCATTTAACTTTTGTGTTCTACTGAGTAAGATGACTTGTTGACTGTGAAAGTGAATTTTCTTGCCGTGTTGAGCAGTCAGAACATTCATCTGAAATCCTTCTAAGTGTAAGCACAGGCCATTTTTCACTTTGGTATCAATAAAATAATGTTGAACCTGGCAAATCAGGGAGATCAAGAAGTGGTTGCAAAAAAAAAAAAACCAAAACCTTATAGAACTTCCAGTGTTGGGTCTATTAAGTCTGTAAACCACGACGATATTCAATAAACAAAAATGTGTGTAGTAATGGGCAATATCAGCTGTCTGGATATATCCATTCAACAATGGTGAAATCCAATTTAAAAGACAATCAAATCTATGATGATGCATGAGACTGAAGCTTTTGACATATATGAAAAAAAATAACTGATCCCTGCAAGAAAGTATAATCTATTTCCTAATAATGAATTTTAAAAAAATATCAAAACACCAAACCAAAACGAGCAACAACAAAAACCCCACCACCCACATGCTAGGTTCTACAAACCAAGGGGATAGGGATAGATTCTGGTTATCAAAGCCAGTGAGTGGTCTGCTTAGAGAGCACACAGTCACAGATCATCCCCAGCCATTTTGAGAGGCAGCGGCAGGAGCACAGATACAACACTTAGAAACTGCTTTGAACAGGAAAAGGGCTGAAAGTGCAGTTTCCCAAGAAAAAAAGAGCAGGACAAATGAAAAGCCCCAAACTGGCAATATAAGCAAGGTCTCAAAAACTTTAGTTACGAAGGTAAGCAGACTATTGGGGAATTCAGCTATTTCAGAGTGTATTCTCAACCAATATACAGGTATGTGTTTAGTATACTGCCCATTACTGTCACAGTTTCAGGAATTCCTTGATAAAAATCTGTAAGGTAACATGTTTCTTTCTGCCTTCCTACTGAACTATCGGCTATTTCATGTTTAAAACCCAAGCCACTCTTTGTTGTCATAATCATTTGTTTCTTCAACTGAAAACCAAAGTGCTTTGTACACCCTTTGGCCAGTCTTCTGTGTGCCTTGATCCAACACTACATGTATCAAGCTTTTAAAAACTTTAAAGGGGGGGGAGAATAATAAAATACCCACTTTTTTTTCATACATCACTTAACTATGAAAAAGACTGGTCTTATTGAGAATAAAGTTGGAAAATTAGTTCAAAATAACTGCACCTCTGCAGTGTACTGATAGGAAACCCACTCAGTAGCTAATACTTTTTGGGTCATGAGTTTCACCTTCTTTGTTCAACTTGACAGAATTCCACTTGCAGGGTTTCTTATTAATAATTACTTGGAAAACAAGCTTTCACAACTTCGAAAATTGTGCGAACAATGAAAGGGAAGGAAGGCATGGAGTTAAAGTCCCCAGATGATTTTTTTTTTTTCAACAGGAAGAGCAAATAAAAATATTTAATATTTTGGACAATAACTCAGACAAGAAAGAATGTATTACAAGTGGAATTCAATTTGAAGAGAATGTTAGTAGTGCTTGGCCTGTCCATTCTCCTAAGAGTAGTTAAAGATGGAAGATGACAAGAAAAAACAGCAACACGCACCAAGACAGATGGTTTCAGCAGTCAGCCTGCAAACAGTTCTCCTGCCAAGGATCCATCTAATTCTGCAGACCTAAAACTTACCATTAACATGCAACTCTTTTCACCCTTATTTTCCAGATGTGCCCAGGGAAGTTCCTCTCCAAACCCCCTGGGCCATGGTACTGTTTCTTCCACCTCCCCTTCAAAAAAAATGCCTCCTGCAGCTCTTGAGCAGTGGAGGGAGGACTTCCAGATGGAGCAGGACTGTGCTTCCTTAGAGACCTTGCACAAATCACATCTAGCATTGGTTGGATCCACGATGCCAAAAGAGAAAGTGACATGTTATGCTAAATAACTGTGCTAACACACTAAACAAGACTATGCACATGAAGCCCCATGATCTTGTGCAAAAGGCTTCCCAAGCAGTAAGTGGGAAAGGAAAACCAACACAGATGGAGAAGACAGACCTGGTTTTCATCTAAGCGAGCATATAGGGATCTCTTATATCAGAGATACATTTAATAGCTGCCTCCCTAGCAATCAATTACTAGTTCTTTGCCATCATTAGGTTTCGATGAACTTTCAAGCTATTCACGACCAGCCCTCTCCTAGTTGACTCCAAATTCATGTTGTGGAAAGGATAAAATAACACTTGATGAGTACTCTGCTCTGCCTCGTCTGACAATAGTATGTACCACCTACTGCACATCTCGGGTGATGCCATGCAAAGGTCACATGGGCTATATATCTCCTCCACCTGAGGAGATAATTGCATGCGGATCTTAAGTACGAGGATGTTTGAGGTGAAGTTTATGTGCTGTGTGTGAGGCGCTAGTATACAAATCCAAAACAACTTCGTCAACAAGTTGGCCCAGTTGTTCCTGGTTCATTACTAGAAAGAACATGAAAACCCAGACAAGTGATTCTGTCTTCCACAGAGAACCAGGCCAGATTTGCAGGTAGAACTGGTGTCCTCCTACCACAACTGATGTCAATGGAGAAGATAACACACGAACACAAGATCTTCCTTCTGTTCTACAGGAACTTTCATGCAACACACGTAATATTAATTTGCAGGTGAAAGACTGATTTCAAACTAAACTCTGTATTTTATTTTCTCTGGCTATTTATACAAATTTCTATTCCGCTCCAAGTCATACTTGTCTCTTCAAGACTCTTACCATAGGCCTGCAGTTATAGCATGAAACGCTTGCTTGCACCACGGATAAATCCCTTCTATTAGACAGTCACATACCTACGCAAATCGGATTACTACACTGAGCAGTTTACTCAACACACTTAACAAAATACCATTAATCCACATTAAATTTATCTCAAATAATTTTCTAATTCCATGTTATTCCAGCATACTGTTCAATATTTAGTTGTGGAGCAAGGAGTGGATTTTTTTTTCCATCATTGCCTAAACCTATGTGCAGAGTTAATTTAATTGGCATCCTCTATATTAAAATACTAATCCAAGTATATCTTGCATTCTTTATTATCATCTTTTTTTTAATAGGGCTATCCTGAATTGCTCACAGTTCCGTCCTAACCTGAAAGTTGACTCCAAAAAAAGCCCGGTACTTTGGAAGCTATATTAATTTTGTCTCAACTGGGTACCTTCCAGAATGAAATCCAATTTATTTATAAGCTATTACTTCCTAGCTTTGTAGAACAGCATGAAATGCCACAAAACGTTTGGGGGAGTTCTTTGGGTGGGTTTCCCGCCCCACCTTCAGGCTTTAAGAGTACCAAATTCAAAGTATTATGGTCTTAGAACACAGTTACCATTTCTTCTGCTAATGCATTAGAATGCAAGCTATGTTGTGCCAATGCTGTACATACTGAATGTAGAGCAGCCAATGCAATAAAGCAAGAGCAAAATAAAGCCTTATTTGCTATTAAAATACTCTGCTGATGACATAATGCACTAAAGCACATGTATCGACTTCTCTGCTAAGTTACAGAATGCAATTTTGAACATTGAGCAGCAGCTAAAGTTGGATAAGATCTTCAAACGTGAGGTGGCAGAGACCCCATGCTGCCTGGATTTATCCAAACCACATTCGTTTGTGGTAGCTTTGGATGGAGCCATAATTTCCACAGATAGCCGCTGCTTTCAAAACATCTTCACATTGCTTCTAAATCCATCTATTGTTTCATCATCACCTTGGGACTGATCTTTGTTTAATTGACTGTTTCTTCACTGATACCAAAACAACAACAGCTTCAAGCCGCAAGCCAGCACTTGCCAACAGTGAAGTTTTTTGCACAAAGCATAAAGTTACTCTGTAACTGGGCAGTTTCTTCCAGACTAGCCCGGAGTGGTTTAGCCAGAAAGAAAAATCCCATTGACTGAATTCAGACGTGAAAATTTCATGCTGTTTTTCCCCCCTTTGCAAATTTATTTAGTTTTGGGCGTGGTAGGAGTCCCACTCTTGCAATGAAATGAGAGCCCTGAAGGTACAACCACCACACAGGTATCAAGTTCCGGATGTAGCTGCTTTAAAAGTTTTTTCTTTTCATCAATGTGCATGTTTGATTTAATTTTATTAGTTATGTCATGAAACCATTTCCTGTTCCTCTCAAAAAAAAAATAATCTAGATAAAACCCACACAAAGTACAAGGTTCTCACTAAAACAGTGACAGAGCTTCTAGCTCAAAACAAGCATCAACCAGCACAAGAGACAAAGCAAGATGCTTGCTTTATGGTAATCTTTAAACGATGCCTAGAAAACATTCCCACCCCAGGGTTAAACCAAAACACTTCACCAAAAAAAAAAAAAAA
>VWZY01009129.1:178328-197985 GCA_013399075.1 Chloroceryle aenea
AAAGATGTAGGGCCACTGCCTTCATATTCCCCTTATTCAAAAGGGCACAAATAATTCCACTTAAATCAGCGCAATACATTTATGGCCCATTTTGGAAGATGAGAACATAATTCTGGTGAGCTATTACTAGCTTTTTGTCTTCTTTTACTGTCTTCCTTAAGCAGCTGCTACTGAACACTGTCAGATGCAGGATGATGCTCTGCCCCAAGACTGCTGCTGTGCTTGGGAATGAATAACCACATGCCCCATCATAGATAGAGGAGCACCATAAGGGAATAAACCCGCTGTTGAACAGAGTACCTCCATTTCACCATTTGGGGTTTTTTTGTTTGTTTGTTTTTTCCTTTAATTCATAAGTGCTTCATTCGTATTTCTTAGTGCCTCAGCAGCAATACGCAAAAGGGCCCAGCAAGGGTCCAGAAAACTGTCCCAAGAAAAGCAAAGTCTCTCATACCCGTATCACCAGAGTGCTGCTTACAGATTCAAATTTGGTGTCCCATATATTAATGTAAAACAAGGTTTTGGCCCAGAGGACTGCATAATGTGCACTACACAGAGAGTAAGACAGAACAGACAGGAAGACAAAGCTCACTGTACAATGTGCTGCACACAAAAAAAGCACATTTAAAAAAACCTAGAAACCAAATTACAGATAAAAAACCCCACCTTCCACTATGTGTGGTGAATGATATAACTTGCATTAAGGATTTTCTAGCCTTTTTATTTGCAACCAGTTTTTAAAAGGATTGCTCAAGAGCAGCTGTTGGTTCCACACTAATTACTTCCAGATTGTGTCAGATTTTCCCACATACAGAAACAAGTGGCATGCTGAATTGGGTAAGATCAAGGCGTTTCCACCAGCTGCTTCACAAGCACTTAGAGAAACTCATCTGGATGCAGTTATAATTTTACTGCTAAGTTTTGGGGTTTGTGTTGTTTTTTGGGTGGGTTTTGGGTTTTTTTTTTTTTTTGATTGGTGGGTTTTCTTAAAACAATGGATCACAGAAATCATGTTCCTCATTCAATTCCCACTGAAGTCAACAGGGTGGTTTCCACAGACTTTGATGGCTTTTGGATAAGGTCCCATGAAAAGACAAAAAATAAGAACTCTACCAAGAAAGAACATCAAAGAACTCTGAAGTTGCACAGGACAGCTGTACACAAAGTCCAATATATGGCCATACTGACAGGAGTATTTATAAAAAAAAAAGTACTTTCACCAGCATTGTTTTCTAGATGGCAAATTCCAATGTTCCAGTCATACTTTAAATGAAAAATATTTATGTAAAACACATCTCTAAGACTAAGGACTTCAATTAAAAAAGACTAAGCTCTTCTCAATGAGGTAGCAAGTTGTCAATTCAAAAAGATTAGCCTTTAAGTTCAAAAAAAAAAAAAAGAAAACCACAACAAAATCACTAATTTCATTGACTGCTTTTCTTTTTATTTCCCTACACCTAAGATAAGCAAAAACTTAATCTGTGTAGGGTTTACCTTTAAACCTTCCATTTGTCACAAAGCATAGTTAGACATATTCATACATATCTGATATTCAGTCAATGTAAAGACAAAAACTTATCCAAAGGCCCTAGGAACAGGAGAATCTATTAAATCCTTTTCCCGGGGTGGAAGTTAAGAGCCATCATGCAGGTGGTTTTCAGCACTGTCCTCTTTGGGAGATACTAATCTTTCACAGGCACTTAGAAAGAAAATACTTGTTTGCCTCAAAGATTTCCACATAGACCTCACTTCTGAGTTCAGATGCAAGCTGTGCTGCCTGTGGTGAAGCTGTCTTTGCAACAGTCAACCCCCGCAAGCTCTTGTACAGACGGCACAGTTTGGAAGTCATGTGCATAATGACCACAGATGCATATTTAAAAAAAATTATTTCTCTGCTCAAGCATCTACAACCCACAAAGTCATTAAAGAAAGCGAGAAAACTGTATTTTTACAGTAGTTGCTAGCTTTGGGTGTCAAGAATCTACAGACTTCACAGCTTAGCTTTTGCCCAGAAACATCTGAAGTTTCTTCTGGTTTTCTATATAGACATGATTAGAGGAAAGCAGCTGCCTTAATGAACCATATAAAGTGCACTGCAAAGAGAGGCTGGGGAGAAGACCTTGTTCTGCCTACCCAAAGCTTTCTTAGATACTATTTTTCCTCTTTGTCTCAAGTAAGCACACATTTAATCTCTTTAAGGTACTTAAAATATAGAATGGCACTGTATTCTACCTTTTGCTAGAACTGTCTTGACAGTGTTGATTTGTGCTTATTACATTAGAAATAACTACTGAGTCAGTTCAAACAAATAATCTTCGCAAAGTGCTTTTTCTTCTAAGTTTAAAAATCAATGAGAGGAGGTTGCCTTAGCAGCCTTTTAATAAAACCAGAACCCTGCTCACTTCTCTCATTAGTGATGGACCAATTCCCAACATATTATCACGCTGAAATACAAACCACAGGCATTCTTCTCTGTCATACCAGTAATGATGTAGCTGTTTCATACTCAATATGACAACCAATGCTTTGCATATATGGAAAAAACCTATGCATAATGGTTCACTTCTATGTGGCTTGTACAAATTAGACCATAGCGAGCAATAACGGAAAGTTACCGGACTACGGGAAATTGGATGATCGTTTCATCCCCGGTAACAATTAACATATCTATTTTCACTCCAAAAACATGGAGATTGGTACCTGCAAATCTCTCCTCTCTACTTGTTTGTCCAACTCAGAGAAATAAAAAGCGCTTGTTTCATACTGTAAAATTTAGCTAGATCCTACAAACAGATGCGTAACAGCATCAGAAAGATCAGTCGGACTTCCACAGCCTGCAGCACAGGCAAGGAGGAAGGCAGGGAAGGAAACAATGGGGTTTATTTAGAAATTCATATAACCTGCTGTAAGATTATTCTAAAGCAGAGCTCCACCCTTCACCACCAGCAATTTTTCCACCATCTTCAACAGTAATTTATTGGATATGTCTTTATTTAGGGAAAACAAGGCTCTTGTTTATAATGTAACTCTGGAAATACTTGTACAGAAATTAGAACATATTAAAGTGTTTGGGCTTTTTTTTTCCCCTGATAGTTGGTAAGACTAATTCTGCCCTTACAGCAATAATTTACTATGTGTACTTCCTAAAAAAAAAAGTGTTTTTTGTCAGTAAGCAAAAAATAGCACCATGCAAGTAGAATAATGTTCTATGTGCAAATACCACAGGCAAATTCATCAGAAAGGAAATTTCTTCAACTGTAACAAGTGAATAAAATGTCATTAAACCAACAGATTTTTGAAAATGCAAATGAGAAAAATGCAAAACTGTTCAATAGTGAAGAAAAATATCAGTGTGAGGAAAGCCTTAATGCATGCAGCCACAATAGGTTTTATTTGCTTTTTTCTGGTAGCATTGTAATAACGACGATGATGTTCAGTGTTCTATCATTTTTTCACCCATGTATCGTAGCTGAGAAAACACGAGGATGAAATCAGGCTCTACTGAAACCAAGAGAAGCTTGTTTGATTTAATAAAAACAGTGTTTCACTCCAGCTTGAAGTGATGTGCCCCAAGTGGCACAAGTCTGAAGTAGAGCTGCTGGTTGTAAGCCAAGTCCCTTGACTCCTCTTTTCCTAACTTATTCTACCCGATCACTTACCTGCCTGGTTTTATACAGAACAAGCCACATGTTACAGTACAGATTAGCTCTGCTCCACTGTCAGTCATCTGTCCTTCTCTGAATGTAGTCCAATACTCCACGTAACTAAGAAATGACCGCAGATTTAATATTTCAGGTGAGGAGCAGGAAATCAATACACACCACAAAGAGTGCAGAAAATCCTTCGGCCTGGCTTTGTTCAACTCGCAATGAGAATCCTTGCAGAGACTTTTCAAGAACCCAAGTCTTCTGTTTTTCTCCCAAGCATTGTTATAACCAGAGCATCACTGAAAGCTTCAGCAGAGCAAGAATCAAATGCTCCCAAAAGCCCTGTAGGAAATGCATTGATGATATCATGCAAGTACCATCCCTTTCCCACCCCAATCTGCACCCAACAGTTTTTACTGCACTTGTCTACAGAGGACATGCATTTTGCTCAGACTCAACCACTAAAAACTAAAATGTTTATCTGTAACAGACCACATTCTGCTTGCATTTTTCCCCAGATAAGCAGCTCCAGCCACTGTGAGGAATTACTGATAGTACAAAGCAAGCAGAACTTGCCCCAGTTTCCTTAACTGGCCTGACTAAAAATCTGTCCAATTAACCCTTTTGAATAATAATGAAAAAAGCTCACCAATACACTGAAAATTACAGCTATATTGCATGTTGCACTGAAAGCCTACCAGACAAAGGCTGCAGAGGCTCATTTAAAGAATCGTACTGGGGTGGGTTGGCTTTTGTCATTTCTTTTGGTCACTGTGAGTAGGCCTTCTACTCATATGGGTAAGACTTGGTTTTGGGATGTTTGGAGGTGTTTTTGGAGGGTGGGTTTAATTTTAAGAACAGCTGTGAATATTAATAACTGTGTACCTTCAAAATAGAAAAAGACTTCTAGAAAAATTCACACTGAAGGACAAATATTTTTTGTTTTTGTGAAGAATGTGACTTAGCAGATAAGTTAATGCTTCACAGTAAGTTAACTGGAACACAAGCTTTGCAACACAGAAATAACGTATTAAGATTAGCCAGTGCAAAACCACAATAATTACCATCTCTGCATGGGATGGGGTCCTCTGTCCACCCATCCTTACCAACATGTCTTTGGTACAGAAGATCTTGTTTTCCATCCGCAAGCAGAAGTTCTATAGCGGTTATCCTCCATTCCCCATAGCATCTACATATTCCAAATTCGCTGGTGTCAGGGGACTGCTTTCTACTAAATTCACAAAAGGTTTTGCATCTTAAAAAAAAAACAACAAACAACCAAACCTAAAATAGAGGCAGCAAGAAATCCTGCATATTCTTGAAGATTGATCAAGACAAAGAAAACCAACTAGAAAAGACTGTTGAGGAGCTAATAAAAGCTGGCAAGCTTCTTGTCAACTTGAGCTGCCTCTTGGTGAAGGGAGAGAGTTTCCATCTTTTCTCAAGATGGTGCCACACATCAATGCTTTTGAGTGCCAGCCTCATCGATGTCTACATTGGTACCAGAGCCTATAGCCAGTGCAAAATTAATATGCAAATTTCAACTGAAAAGATTGTCACAGTTGCTCCAGCAGTTTGCATACAAGGAAAACAAATGTTACCAAACAGGAAAATTACATTAGCTGTGTTCTCAAACTGCCGCTCTGAGCATTGCTTACTAATGTATTAATATTTGGGAATAAAATAAGCATCTGCTACGGGAAGACTAGAAGAGAACAGAAAAGTGGATGCTCCCTGAAGCAACACAATAGTTAAGGAAAAGGAAGGCTGCAGGTCACGAGCATCTGTCCATTAACTGTAAGGAAACAAGAATGTTGAAACCAAACCGAGTTAGGGCAAGACCAAAGAAAGGACCCTTCACAAACGACTGCAAAGAAACAAAGCTTGGATATTGTTTCAGAGCCAAACTTGTGGGCAAGTATTTTAAATACAGACAGAAGACGGCTCTCGATTTCATACCAGCCAGCAGATTTGCAGTGTAAAGGGAGAAGAAAAAGATTTTTCCTTCTTACATAACAAAAACTGTTTGACCACCTAAAGTCTGGTAGCAGCTGATACTGGAGTTGAAGACAAATAAGAGTGTATTAATATTTTAGGAGCCAACCATTCTCCCTCCGACATCCTCCAAAGCCTCCTATGCCTCTATCCCTGTAGAGAAAGCAGCAAACACATGCACAGAGGGTACATGACTAAGCTGATAAAGAGCTGCTAAGCTAAATGATGGCAAATCTGAATTTGCTAAACCGCTCAACAGGAATTTAAGATAAATAATATTATTTTAAAGAGGAGGATTCTTAGGGATACCCCATTAAACATCAGGAACAGAACAGCAGGACAGGCTGTAGCACAACCAGAGAGCAGGGAAGTCATGTACATCTGTAATATCAATGACAGGATGATTCAGGGAGAATAGGTGCATGTAAAATATAACTGAACTTCTTTATTTTTTAATAACAACCGAATGCTCCAAAGTTCTCCAAGTAAAAAGCACTTGAATATCATACTTCACTCCTCCTAATGTTTCCCTTAACAGCATTATTACTTTGCATCAAGACACATCCCAGTACCGCTTCTGCGCTCGACACCATCTCCATCAAGAAACTTAAAAGTTCAGAGCTAATATATGGATGTAAAAGCAATCTTATTTCCACATGAGAAGATTCTGTTTTATGCTGTATATTTCTTTTAGAAGTCTCACTTTTAAATGAAATTACATAAGCAATAATTTACACAGAGCAGTGCTAAATTCTGGAACATCACCGTTCCTACCTTCAGGACAGAGGACTATAATTCAGCCAGGGTCCAAGTAAGAAGTGCTACAGTAGAACTGAATTGGGCTAAAAGTTAAAATTCCTTGTTTAAAAAAAAAAAAAAAAGGTCATTTATGACCAAGTGGAGCAAGAGACTGCTAATTTGAATGATTCACATACATGCATTATTCAGAACAGTAATATTTTAGACAAAACCAGGTAAAAAATACATACCAGAATTCTAAACTGAACACTGAAATTTGCTTAATTTCCCTCTTGTAAGAAATACAACACGGTTGTACTTTCAATTTTATTGCAAAGTCATAATCAATATTTAATAAGCCAAAAGGCAGTTTATCACCTAAAGCAGAAGGACTGAAAATTTCCTGTCATCCTGAAAATAATTGTTCCAACATACTAAATTCTTTTCTTGATAAAGCATGCAAGAGCTTTTTTAATGACAAGCCACCAGGTCCACAAACTGCTACTGCAGACACCACTGCTCTCACCTAATGCCACCGGAGAAATGAGGAACAGCACTTAAAGTTGTAACTCTGTGGCTGTACTCCGGGGAATTTACAGTAGCACGACTACTAAGTTATATTACAATATTCTGAATCAATTCTATTTTTCTTAGGGACAATTTTGAATAAATATCCAGCAGCAGCAAAGCCAGACCCATAATTATACTCTCCAAGGGAATTAATGCTTTGGAAGGCAGAGACAGATGGCTTCGTTTCATATTCTGCACGTCCCCCTTTTTCAAAAGTTCTGCTGTGATCTTATTGTATGGGCTTTTTAAGTTGCTTGTTTTCATCTGTCGTCACATTCTCTGAGCTGCGTTGTGGCTGAATAGAAAAAAATGTTTATTTTTTGAGACTGGAGCAGATTTTGCCCATTTATCATAATAATCCTTGCAATTGGGATACAGCTATTTTCTCATTAAGAAAAATTCAAAGTGTAACATGATTTTATTGCTCTGCAGTCAATGAAAGCAAAATAGAGAATATTTTAAAAACAGCATAATGCCTCTGGATCAATAAAGGTCACAGCTACATGTGTAAACCACCTTTGAGAAGTGTGACATGGCCTTTTGTCTCTGAATAAACCTGCCCATCTTCAAAGCTAATTGGAATAACTGGTTTTCAGCCCAATAAAACAACCTTTTACCAATGTATAAGAGATGCAAGACCCAAGCTGAACAGACTAGCAACTTCCCTAACAGTCTAGTCATGTATTTCACCTTTATTTCCTTTAAAATAATCACAGACAGTTTACTGTGCACATGCATTCCATTTATGCCATTTGTCACCTCGTGTCCATGAGCCACTGGGGGACTCTTATCAGATATAAAATTGTAAATTAAAAAAAAAAAAAGCAACAAATTACCAGAAAGGGGTTTGCTACTCATTTCAAGGCAGAGCAGTTCCTTTTGGAGAAACCGTAACAATTTTGTCTTTGCAAACCTCTTTCCTCACCTTGTATCCATCTGTCAAGCTGTGGCAATCCTGTGGGCTCCCTCAGCAAAGAGACTCCACACTATTCTCAAGCCATTTCATACCGGGGAAGATGCACCCTTCAGCAAACCAGAACCAGAGCTCTTTGCAATTTACTTTTAAGGTCCAAATTCTGCTTTTCCCCTTGACTTACACTACCCTTCAAAACTCATTTCTCTCCCTACTAGCTCCTGCTAATGTGGCACCCAGACACTTGAGTTTTCTGGGATGGACACGATAAAAACATATCAAAAATTTCCTCATTCTTTCCCCTCGTCTGTCCCCAAATTACAGAAAAAACAGTGTGTTCTGGCTTGACAGCACTATTACCACCAAGTGTCTCCTGCAGCTATCAGAAGCAGTTTACCTGGGAACAAATACCAAATTCATATCCTGCATGTGCATTCGTGGGAACAAACCTCATCAGCAACAGGGAGGAAAGGTTTTACACTGACCACACCACAGCAAACGCCTCTGTGCTTTCAACTAAAAAATGTGCATTAAAAAATGAAGTCATCTTTTCCCTTGATCCAAATTCATGTGCTGTTTTTATGATGATAAAACAGAGTGTTTTGAAATACTGTTAGACCCCATAATCTCCACCCCAAATTATGGCTCAGTGTAAGCTCCACGAATAGTTTTAACTCAGTCAAGGATAAATACTGACAAAGGTAAACATTTTGGAGCCAAGAGAGGTGTAGAAACCCCATTAGGTGTAATCCAAGCAAGACCGGCATAGTGCAAGAGGAGTTAGCCACAGCAGTCACAGCAGGATCTTGACCTCTCAACCAAGTATAGTAAAGATAAGAGCCCAACTATCTAACGCAGTTTGTAAAGAGACATTCCTCAGATATACTATGTGAATAATATAAAAAATAACATAAATAACAATAATATAAAAACCATCACTGCATATCATGCAAAGGAAATAACTTGCTAAGCAGCTGTAAAAGTTCATTACTTGCAAAGAAAGACAAAAACTTTGATTTTACACTAAGTCCTGTAGTAGCTGTGTGTTAAATTTATGCAGAGTACACTATAATATTCAGATTTTGTAGTCAATATACCAACTAGTATGACAAAAAGCAATCAAAAGGTTGCTAAATCACATGTCTTTCTCTTCCTATACATCCAACCAAATATAATTTTTCTGCATAATATGAAGTTTCCAGTAATGCTGAAGTCCCACTTCAACAATTTTATTTTTAATCTCTTTCCACCTTACTCTCTGAAATGGAATAGAGGACATGTCAGCGATCAGGCTTAATTTCTGTTCTCATTAGCTTCTACATTATGCAGATGTCAGGTCAGGAAGAACTGTATCAGATAACCAAAAATTAGTAATAATTAGCCAATAGCAGTGCAGATTGCCCAATGAGACCTATTCCTTCCAAGTGGTAAATTATTTTTTAATTATCCCATTGAGATGGAGGCTTCTAATTGCAAATACTCTAAGCAAGCAAAAACTATACACTGGGGAAATCCCAGATGATTAACAACTGTGCAACTTTCTACATAGGTTTTTCAAGTAATAATAGATCTTTTGCAATTAAAAAAAAAAGAATTTCCTGAAACACTTCTTCAATGCAGGTAAGCTTGAAATTGAAGTGCACAAGAAGGAAAATGAATTGACAATTCAATTTTTGGTGTCCAAATAAAATGTATTTTTTTAAGTCAACAAAATAAATTGAAGGCAGACCTATTTAGAAGATGCAGATGTAAGCAAATCAGTGTGGTTTTGCGCAGCACACCTTTTTTAGCTTAACAGTATATGACATCAATGTATACCTATTTATTTTGTACTTGAGAGGCACTTCATTTGTTCTAAAACAATTCTACAGATCCAGAATCACTCCTGAGCTCTTTACTCAGCCTCTACGTTACAGGAAGATGTTATTTAGTAGCTGAGAACTTCAAGATTTTCCAGTATCCATAACTGTCGGAGGAACAGCTCCTCACACACTAAAAGAAAGGAACTAAGCAAGTCCCAAAATTACCTCTGGATCTCCACTAGCACCACAGCAATCAACATTTTGGAAACCATGTTTGTGATTACTAATGAGCATGGCTGCTTTAAATATTCACATCATTTTGCTTTCAGTGGTCTGCAAAGCAGCCACCTACTGCTGTGCCCTAAACTTGCCCAGTCCCCTGGACAAAACAAAGACAAACAGCACCTCTAACACTTGTTTTTTTCTGGTTCCACCACAAAACCTGTCCTCACCATCCTCATCCCATGCCATGATAATCCTTCAACTTCATCCTGCAGGGAAAGATACAAGTTCCCCCCACATCTGTCTCCTAAACAAACCCACCTGCCTCTTCAGAGAACAGGCTGTAACTGTCCCTCAAATCGAGCCAAATTAGATGTATACATTGATATTACTTTTAAGATGTTGCATCTAATTAGATCAACACTGATTTAGGGTTTTTTTCCCGTCCCCATGCAATAATAAAATTCTCAAGTGGCCAAAGCCAGCCCTTAGCACATTCATTTCTGAAGCCAAAACACCCTGCAACAAGTATTTAATAAAAATGTCAGCTATAAAATCCTAATGGCTAATTTGTCACTTCAGCATTTCATAAGAAGCATTATCAACCTCTCCCAGGATCACAACAAGCGAGGTTAGTACTAATGTGGTTCTGCCACAAACATTTCTATTAATATGGCTCATGCAGACAATTTCTACCTAATCAGCCATCTGCCACTGACTGGAGACTTTCCTCAAACTTTGAAGGGTAGAAGAGAATATTATGCACTAAAGTGAGAAAAATCAAAAATCCTATTTCACGGCTGCATTGTTTTAAACCGACATCTTCGCCGCTGAAGGTTGGAAGCGGTACCTAGGTGCAGAAGGTGCACAGATTTCAGCTCTGTGGGTGCAAAATATAGTTTATAGGCCAAGTGAAAACTATAGTCAGCAGCCAGTGAAATGAACTGCTGGCGTTGCAAACCACCATACTGCAAGAAAAAAAAGTCTAGTACACCTTCCGAGACAGAGCCTTCGGGTGAGGCAGGGCAGATAATAAATACGTAGAGATTAATAGCCTTTATTTTTGGCTCCCAGACAGTTTGGGAGGATGATAGCTTTGGAAAGAATACCAACAAGACATAAACAAAACTTTATGAATATTCAGCCTACTTTCTTACTGCCTTCATTTGTGTTATTTGAAATTTCATATACAACTCCGGGCTGAAACGTCTGACAGTAAACTCCACACTTCAAAAAGAAATGGGGATTCTTCTCTACAACCATAGACAGCATTATCAAAGCTCGGATAGTTTTGAGGTTGTTAATAGGCAGGGCATCACTGCTGCTACATCCATTCAGCAACTCTTTCACCTGCAAATTATGTTATCAGAATAAGAAAATCAAAAATATAAAGTTCTCAATTAAGAGAAATAGTGAGCAATGACCCTTTGCAGTATTTTCTAAACATCACTCGAATAGGCAGATTGTCATCTATCCTAATTCTCTCCATGCCACCCTTGGCTTTTCAAACCTCTGTACAGAAGAGAAATAAGGTTATTGCAAAGTAGTCACCATTCAGCAAAAACCTTCCTGTACACAACAGACCTGGTTTGGCCCAACACTGCAAGTGTGATGTTTAGATTCAGGCCATCTTACCAACTTCACACACAACCCTCCACCCCCCTGCTTCTCACTGGGGTGCTTATTTTCTCACTAGGCTATTAGAGAAGAAAAAAACATCATGAGGCATGAGGCACCTCTATGATCTGACCTAAAACCACACAAGCTGAAACATCAGTAATTAATTGGCTATTCAGTGTATTGTCCAACATATGAGAAGACAACATGTTAATTGGAGAGGTCTTTTCAATTCAAATTTGTCCAGCTCCTGTGGTTAGAAAAGACTCCTGACGTCAGAGTAATTTTTTTGAGTGCCAGTACTGTTATTCTAACTTCCAAAGTAGTCCCCAGAAAGCCAATAAATTGAAAAGAGAACATGATTTTATCTGCATCTATTTTTCCTCCTTTATATAAGCTTTAATGTAGCTCATAATTAGGCACTGCTATTTAAGGAAAAATTATTGAAATATGAACAGGCCTCCCAATGAAGATGGTGAAAGAGCATGTCAGTGACACACAGGGGTTTTTTTTTTTTGACATGTCAATATATTTGAGAAAAGTGGCAGAAACCGCCTAGAAACACAGATGACCTCTTAATCTGCTTCAATGCATCTGATATTTAGTGATGAAGTATACTGATCTATTGAAGATAGCAGTGTGCTTTTTCTCCCCTTTCCCAAATGCCAATTGGAAAGAAACAGAAATACCTATAGAACAAAGGGGTGGTGGTGGTTGTTTCTTCTAAAGGAAAAATAAGCTGGTACCCATTGCCCTTTAAAATCTATCGCTTTACCTGAAAACACAACTCCATCTCTTCAGGTACAGAAGACATATAAAGCACACATTCAGCATGTCAATGCCTGTGAGCCTATTTCGGAACAGGCAAGGCTGTATTTATGTTTACAAAGAACACGCTGTATTTGCCATGTAAAAAACTTTAAAAAAAATATAACAGAAATTTAATCAGAAGACATCCTTTTCCTAGCATTTTAAGATTCAAATATTCACTCAAACCCTTTCGATAGTTAAAAATTATATTAATTGAATAGATTCAAGACTACAGTTATCCTTTGAACACACCAATTATATGATGAAGCACTTCTCAGACTGCTTCGGATGAAAAAACACATTACAGTATTGCCGCTCCAGTAAATGCAACAAAACATATTCTTTCTGAATCCTGTTCATCTGTAATTGCAAAGCTGACATTTCACTGAGAAATCTGCTAACCATGCAATTATTTTAACAAGAATAAAATACTCCAATGCAAATATATACCACAGCCTGCATTTCACAGAGAATGGATCAAGTCCCTTGGAGAAGTCTCGCAATTTCCTCTTCGACACGTGCCATTTGCATTGCCACTCTGACTCCAGCTGCCTTTCCCTTTCAGAACTGTACTTTGACATAGTTATTTACCAAAAATAATACTCATTTTCACCAATTAGTTCTCCTCCTTTCTAGTGCTGCTGCTCTAGTTTTACAGTGTTATCACAGTTTACTACTGAAGTAGAAAGCCAGGTCAAGGAGGAGGAGAAATTGATTTAATTCTCCTTCCTTTCTGTCTCAATGAATTAAATTCTCAATTTTCAGTTGTTTTAAAAATTTTACCAACTCACATTAAAATCTGCACCAAAAACAAACCGCCTCTCAAAAGCTTAAGAGCTGACCGAAGAAAGATAGATGGCAAGAAAATAAACCAAAGCTCAAAAAGGAATAAAATTAAGAGATGTCTACTAATATTTACTCTTTCCTCAGCTGATCTGTAAACATTGCAAGAACTTTGTTTCTGGATACCATAATATCTTGTTTTATTAACTGTATTCAAAGAGGTGTCTTTGGGATGTAGGTCTTCACATACATACCAAATTAGTTAATATGATCTTAGGATCATGGAGATGTTTAGGTTGGAAAAGACCTTTAAAATCGAGTCCAACCATTAATTCCACACAGCCAATTCCACCACTAAACCGTGTCACTAAGCACATCTACATGTCTTTTGCAGACAGAATTATCGAGCACCAGGCCAATTCTTAAGGCCAAAGAAAGATCATTACTGAAAACCCACAGGCAGGAAGGCTAGGGCTTGTGTTCTTCACCATACACAGGTGACCTGAGGAGATGATGAAAGAGGACTATGATGAAGTTCACTGACCATTTTCAGTACATACAGCACTAGAAATCTTCCACCTGCAAAGGTGAAGGTCTCACAGGTGAGACTGGAAGAGAGGAGACCACTAGGGACTGCTTTTTCCTGTCATTTCCAATGTTCAGCAAAACTAGCAAGGAGCAAGCTCAAAAGAAACCACTGGGTACATAGTTAAGTACAGTTAACCCAAGCTCAAAAAGTAACTAGATAAATTCAGAACAGAAAAATGACAAATACTAAAACCAAAGAGACCACCTATAATCAGCAGTCTCTGAACTACCTGACAGTAGGAGGCTGAAAGAAGAAAATTTATTACTGCATGCTCAGTCTGCTCAGCATCCCACTGCAGTCAATCATAGATGGACCAATATAACCCTTCTCACATCTTTATTACAAACTGGAAAACTAAAACAAGGGAACACCATAGCTCAAGGTAAGGGCCTGCCACAACAAAGTCAGTGAGCAACTGAAATCAAGGCTGGGAGAATGAATCCACTCACCAGGACACAATGGACAAGGAAGAATTTCTATGTGAACCTCTTCATTTCTTTTACATCTTCCCATATCATTTGACTGCTGTCTGAATAGTCAATTATTCTGCTTTATAGTATCATAAAATCTGCCCTTTTTTTCCTGTTTCAAATCCTTCCAACATTCATGGGAGTCTGGGAAGATCCATGTAAAAACTCTGTCCAGCAGCAAGACCCAAAACCTACTAGTAAATCCAACAAGGCATATAGCTTCTTTAGCCAACAGACAAAAAAAAGTCTGCACATCCTGCTACCCCTCTCCACCCCCACCAAACCACCCCCTGACCCCCCAAAACAAAAAAAAAAATCAAATCAAACATTAATGCTAATTTTTAAATGCATCTCAACTTCACTTTAATAGGTTTTCCAGAAGAAGAAAATTCTTGTTAGTTATACAATATCTGCTGAGTGCAACCTGGCCAGTCCCTCAGGATTACTCTCTCCAAAAATCTGAAGGATTAATTTTCATGAGTGAAAACTTGTGATGGCACGCTGCAAGGAAAAGGAGAGGAAAAGGGAGAGAAACAATTTCAAGACTTGATGACTGAGTGATGAATACATAAAATTTATCTAGGTCTGCAAGTAATTGCTATCCCATCCTAAAAAAAGGGATGATAGAGCAGATTTTTTTTTTTCTCAAGTTTTATTTTTACTTCTACATAAGTCATCTAGAACCTACCTTCAGATCCCATTATGTAAAGCAAGTCTTCATGGAAAAGCATATAACATTTTGCTATGTCAAGCATGTTTGGAAAAAGCTTCGCCAGACAGACTAATTAAGGCACAAGGCAAGGTCCTCCATTTGGGGTGTCTGCAACACCTTTAAAACAACTCCTGAGGCTGAGCTGGTTTTCAACAGTTGCAGAGGTTCCTGTAGAGGATAGACTCAGTTTCTGCTCTTACCCACTTCTCTTGGGAAGGTATCAGAGAACAGAGCTTGCATGGAAAGCCAATCTAATGTCATTCCCCCCTAAGATTAGAAGGAGCAAAGGAGCAAAGGAATAGGGAACCAGAACAAGCAGAGTATCTGGAGCTAGAAAATCTGAAGCACCATCAATATACATGAGAGGATGTAGGATGTAAGCACATTCAAGCATGAGGACCAGTGAAAGGAGTACAAGGTGACAGCAAGAGTTCAAAAATGTGTTTTTGTTTAGAAGACAGTAAATGCTTATAAGACATAAAATGCCAGATTATAAAGAAAGAAAAGAAAAATTTTGATTAAAAAAACTTGGAAGGCAGAGAAATGGAAGTAGTCATGAACAAAAGACAGTGAGGGTGGAATATGCAAGACAAGAGTGGAAGTGAAGAGAAACAAAAAGAACATGGTTTGATATAGAAGAATACAAATCCCAAGGTGGGGATATCAAAAGTTAAAAGCGTGCTTGTTAATCTACTCAGATCAAACATTACTGCATGACAATGGTAACCCCTAAGACCAGAGTCATCACCCCAGAATTCTACTAGAAGTTGAGAACATGCTGAGCTGGATGACACACAAGTCTCACCCAAAACAGGTGAACCCCCTGTTCCAGTGACCTGCCAACTCTTTTCATGCAGCCAACCCAGGTATTGAGATAACAGAGATAAATTTAACAAAGGAAAAACTGGAAGGCATTTTTACAAGAGAAGGAGAACAAAAAACAAAAAAAAAAAAAAAAAAAAGGAAAAAAAAAAACAGTTCTCAAAAAAAAAAAGGTAGTTATAAGAATTGAAGTAAAACTGTTCAAAAGGCAGGCATGTTTCAGACCAAAATAAAACTAATCATTTTAACCCCAATTGTGTAACTGGCTGTGAATCAGAGACACGCTTGCACAGGTTGTCTACCTTCAGCAGACTGTGGGAAAACAGCCATAAAAGCTTCCTAGCTTTTCCTGTGCACATAATGCTATGTCTGGTATCTGGGGGGCGTTAACGCTTTTGTGGCAAAGCTGGGGTGGGGAAAATGATAGAGACGCCAGATGGTTTAAATGTCAAACCCAAACACTTCCATGAGTTTGATAGTTGAGGTTTTGGGGAGGCTGTTTCTTTTTTTTTCCTCCAAGAACTCTAATGCCTCTGAAGATTTTTTTTTTTTTTTGTGAGGAGTTCAAGAAACACAGACACAGTGGCTCAGCCTCACTCTTACATTTTGTTTTCATCATCTGAACTCTCTTAAGAATTTTCCTTAAAAGCATTTTTCAATTCTAAAAAGTATAGCACCATAAGGACATTTATTCTCTTAGGTGAAAAGGTTTCGTTTGACTCCTGCTTATCTCCCAGCAAACAGTGACTATAAATGCTGCTGAAGTCCTGTATTTTACACCGCAAGCTACGATTTAAAAACCACACTGCTGAAAACACATCCACACGGCTGCATTAGGAGGAGAGACTGCGAGGGCTGGGACTCTCTGGACCAGAAAAGAAAAGGTGCAGCTGAGACACAGTCCAGGTTTACAAACCAGCACTAGCCAAGGAGTCTGAAAACACAACACCAAACTAAAGAAATATAAAACCAGGAAATGTCCATTGGAAACAGGTAAAATAGCTTTGCACCCAGAAAGCAGAGGCCCCCCAGAGCTTGCTGCCATGGGAGTAGTGGAAGCAGTTAAAGACCTCCCTGTGATGGTGTGGGGAAAGAAAGCTATCAGAGGTGGGGTTTGCACCTCCTCGTTGCATATCCAGAGCTCATCACCCAGCTAACACCGAGGCATGGGGCCCTGGGAGAGTCATACATCTCACAGTATGTCCAGAGAAATGCTGACTTTAAGAACTGACCCCTCTTCACTACAGCATGCCACTGCTGACATAGTCAAGGGTCCTGGATAAACCGTATTTGCATTGATCAATTAGGAGTACCACGATTTAAGCTTTAATCTCCTGTGCAGCAATAGAATTAGATTACTTTGCTTTGATTCAGACCAAGATTTCTACCATCTTTCTAGCTTCTTACATTTGTATTTCCTAGATATAGCATGGTAAACAAAGTAGTTAACAGATGGGAGGGAATAAATTTTATGATCTCGGATCCATTTCTGCTAAATTGACAAGCCCATTTCTACAAACTAGATATTATACACATCATACAGACAAGAAATTAAGTATTTTACTCCCTGAGCAACATAACAGACAAAGCTACCCATAGAAATTAGACATACTGTTATCTTTGGATGCCTCAGGGGAAGAAACAAAGGTAAACTCATAAGCTTATTCGTAACTGCCTATCTTACTCATAACCACCTATTTTACAACATTACAGATACAAGAGCTCAGGTTTTTGCTGTCTTAGTTGGTACTTCTCATAGGTAATAAATTAGCTTCAACAGCTTGGTAAAGGAGTTAATTCGTAAAGCCAAGAGTTCCCATAACACATGAATGTGCTGCAGATGTTTCATATTGCAGGGTGTTGTGTAATATTATCAATTTTCCTCAGCTTTGTTTCTTCCACTATTTTCCTTAGAAGAATAAAAGTCACTCTGAAGTAGAAAAAAGTAATTCCTTAACTACCTCGTGAAATACATTGGTCTGAGTAGGAGAGCCAAGCAAGCTTGAAGGATACAAGGTCCTGAGATAAGCAAATTGAAACAGCTATTGAAAAAAACCCAGAGATTCTCCTCGAGGACATCTGAAGAGAGAAGACTCCATGACATTTGATGACAAAGAAACAATCTGGTGTACTAAGTATAAGAAATTTTCCTAAATGAATACAGAAAACGTCTGACAAACTTTGCTCTCAGAGAGAGAAATGGAAATTATTATGCATGAACAGAAACAAGACCCAGGGCCACAGCCAGTGTCATGTCCCCTATTCCCTTAGGAATTACAGAACATTAGAGAGAAATGAGAAATTTTGATGAATGACAAAATGTATGAGTGAAAGAGCCTGGAAACCAGGAGGACAGATCACGAACTTTACGGCATTAAACTGTTCAGAAATCCTCCTGCAAAACACAGACACACAGTATCAAGCATTCAGCAGCTTTTTAATAATACACATAATTTTGCTATACATTTTTAACTGTGATGACTTTTTCCTCCAGAAATCATTTGTGCAAACAGCAACCACATTCTTAAATGTAAAATGTAAATCTAACAACTATTACTGAAGACCTTATTTAGCTTTTTAGTATGAAATCCATATGATTTTTGAATTTTCTACTATTCTAGCTAAAGGCAATTTTTGGGAACTACAATTAGTCCAAAGTAAGAAGGTGAAGATATTGGCCGAGGCAGCTCAGGAGCTAAGAACAGCTGTATTTCATCATAGTCTTGAAAATGGCTGTATTAATATATATAAGACAGGCCTAAGAAACATCCTTCTTTATTTTATTCCATTTAGAAGCAAGTACAACACAGAAAAGCAGTAGCCATCAATATTAGTCTGAACTGAAACAAGCCTTCACATTTAGAAGTTCAGCTGCAAACAGGGTCAAAGAGAGTAGAAAGGCAATATTTGAATAGCACAGTGATCCCTGAAACTCAAATGAAGGTGGTAAATAACATCTATACCCAGTGGAACCATAACTTTTCATAAAAACACCACCAAATGGTTACACTTCTGATTGATAGAAAATGATTAGATCACAGAACAGGCAAAACTGTTGCCATTTTAATCTTCCCCTCCTCCCCAGAAAAGGGACTCTTGTGCTCATTCCTTCCTGTGCTAACTTTCAAACTTTTTAAGCAACTCCAGAGGCACAGAGATGAAAAGGTATTTAGTTTTATGTCTAGCAACAAATCAACTAGTTGTATGGATTAGAGAGACCTTGGTTAACATCTTGCCAGTCTTACAAATCAGCAACCACAAGCACCAGCAGCCAGGGCACAGAGACCTCTTTTGCCCAGACAGTAGCTGAGGTGGGGGTGAAGAGAAAGGTATAAAGGTGGCATTTGGAGGAGGAAAAGATTAACCCTGACATATGGGCATAAAACATTCACCTTAATGCACACCTGCATTAACACTCCAGAGAGAAATTTCCAAACATTTTAGACCATTAAGAATCCGAAAACTGTCTTCACTCTTCCAGAAATGCACAGACTACATTTGTCAGACCAAGACAGCTCTGAGTTCATTAAAAACTTACATTAGGTTTATTCCTCTTGGTCAGTGCCCGCTGAAGGGTGTGGAAAGCAATTAGTAAAAAAAAAAAAAAGATCTGGTGACCCTTTTGTCCTGTAGAAAGCACTGAATCCACTTGTTTCCACTCTTATCACAATGAAACTGAAGAAAAAACCTGAAAAACAAAACAAACATCCAAACAAAAACAACACACTGTCATAGTTAGAGAGGTCGGGGCCAGTTTACCGTTATGTGGTTAGAAGCAAAACGGTGTATTCTATACTCTGTGTCATTGCTCACGGGCTTTTAACACGTAAGTCATCAGTAGCAGTTGCCCAGGACCCGGGACCGGGACCCTGACCCTGCCCTCACCGGATTTCCGGCCCTGCTCGGCGCCTTCGGGACCCTGCTCGGAGCCTTCGGGAGCGGCGCGGACCTGTCGGAGCGGCGGCTG
>VWZY01009129.1:201456-243423 GCA_013399075.1 Chloroceryle aenea
ACACAAACCAACCCAACCAACCAACATAGTAATAAAAAAAAAAAAAAAACACCACAAACCTGCACCTTGGAAGTACTGTGTGCCACAATCACCACTGGAAAGCTCTAGCAGCACCTGATGATACCTTCCACTCATGCTCACCAAGAGAAAGGCTGTCTGCTCTGAAAATTGACTAACTTTTATGCTTACTTGACAACATGACAAGATACATAAGAACTTGTTTTCATTATAGCTCTAGGAAACAAAATATCCAACAAAACAAAATTCAATCTGTGAAAATTACCATGACTAAGTAAAATGCCACTAAAAACTCCAAAACACAAAGCAAGACCCTAAAAATCGTATTTCAAATCGAACATCAAATCCCACGTAATTTAGTGGCGGGCACAGACGCAAAAGTGCTTCCACAATAACTCCTGAAGCCCTGATTGCTGGTGTTCTCCATGTTCTGCCTTTTGCTTTTAACACCATGTTCAGGAGTTGTTGAAAACAAGCAAACAAGCAAGAATAAACTAGGGAGAAGGAGCAAGGTAAAAAAATTCACAGTTTTTTAAATACCCATGCTTACTGTATATGTTAATTTATTTAAAGTTTATACAAGCTTGCTTTATCAGGTTTTATGACAAGACTGAAAACTTGCATGACAAGGTATGGAAAAGGTTACAAGTACCAGGTGTGCCAACTCATGTTATATACTCTGGCAGAAGGCAAGAGGCCTAAGATCACTGTCATCCAGAGAAAAAAAAATGTCAACAACTAAACCAAGAGGAAGAAGAGCCAGGGAGGTCTGTCCACCTTCTCCATCATCTTGGACTTCTCACTACCACCACCCCCCCTCTGAAAGCCAGAACAAGCAAAAGAACACTTCCATCCAACAATGATTAGCACAGAAAAGGCAGAAGCACTCCCTGCAACAAGCTCCTCGTTTCTTTAGATGATCTTTCCCAGTTCCAAGGTTTGGGTTTTTTTCAGTTCTTTAAACAAGCATTGTTTACACTTAATGCAATATACAGGAAGCACACGGTAGGAGAGACAAATAAAAACCACACCAGAAACCTAATGTTCTTTTGCAACACTGCAAGAAAGTGTAAGTTAGAGAGGATTCATTCATCTTATTTGAGTCCACATACAATTAACAGAGGTAACTGAAAACTTGGATTATTACTTCTTTTTTTTCCCCATGCTCGATAACTGGCAGCCCTGGTTTAATCCTACGATAACTAAGACTTACAAGTGGGTTTTAGCTCTTAATAATATGGAAAGAGATAGTAAGTCAGGGCTGCCAATTACCAGCATATATACATCTGGAAAAACCACTGTATGCACAGCAGGAGAACTGAATTTGGTGCCAGTATCCACGTATGAGCACAGTTTATATGATGATACATTTCAAATCATCCTGAATACACATTTGTTTTCCAACTTGGTTCATGGAACATGAGAAGCCACAGTGGTCAAAACTTCTCTGCCTCACAGCAGGACTTTTAACATGAAGCCATCAGTTACCCACCAGCATTTTTAGCAGGATGCCACTGCCTGAAGGTGCCACAGAGCAAAGCTAAAAGCAAGTATTACAGGTTCAACAGAGGAAAACTAAGATGATTCAGGTTCCACATGGCACACATAGCAAAGAGAAGCATCACAGCTCAGCACGAGAAACCAGAAGCACAGCCTGAGCCTACAACAGGCACAGAGTCTGAGGCCTGCCTAGCCAAGGGAGACAGATGTGCAGTGCAGTACCACGGTCACCTGGCAAGAAGCAGCAAGGAGCAATGTCTGACAAACAAGAGCAGCAAACTCGGAGGCACATCCAACAAGCCTGACAGCCAGATTGCTGTCAGTTTTCATTCTGGGCTGCCAGCAAAGCCCAACATGTAAGAGATTTTATGGTTATAGAAGTTTAAGTTTCCTAATAACAGGAATAACAACAAGAATAACAAAAGTCAAACAGATGAAGAATAGAAGCAAATCTACAGAAGGAGAACAAGGTCATATTTTTCCTAATGCTTTAACCTTTCTAGACAAAAATGTATCCATTTTAACTATGTTGGAATAAGTTACAGTTTCTTGTATAGAAAAATGTGAACTTCAGGAACATGCTTACATCAGCATAATACCTTTGAACACTTATCCAGATATGGGTTATAAAAGCAGAGATACAGAAGGTTTTTGCAATGACTTACGAAAAAGTATCTGTGTAATCCTTCATTCTCTAATATATTAAAAAAAAAAAGTGTTACTGCTCTGGGTTTTCTTCCAAAAAAAAAAAAACAATACATGCAAAAAAAATGTCTCTTCCAGCATTTCATTTGCATGGTAGCTCTACGCATGAAGCATATTAGTGAAAGGGAAAAAACTTTTTACAGAACCATTCACAACAATGATACGTAGGAATTAGGTTAACTCAATGGCAGAAAGATTTCTAAAAAGCACCCACCAGCTCTGATTACTGAGGGTTTCAAAGTGTGACTATTGTTCATTTCAAAAGAGGGGCTCAAATAACTCTTAAGGGGGAAGCTAAATTAAAATATAACAACATATTACCAGCCAGGAAAATAGAAAGAAACACACCTAAAAGAGATATGTCACAAATTCAAGTTACTCTAAGTTAAATGAAGAACTGAAGTATTTTTAGCTACCTGTAAGTGCTTATAAGCCAGTATTTTTAAATAACAATGCATTTGTTACTGTGGCATTATATTACAGAAATAAAGTTAAACATATATACAACTTGCAAAAATGAAGTTGATTACTTCTTATGAAGTGCACGATGCAATACTCGTTACCCAGTGAAAGAACACTTCAGACAGCACAGCCACTGACCCTGGCAGTGCAGAGCATCCTCAGCTGCTGCTCTACAGCTTTAAAAGACTTCGGGAAAATAAATTATTGCAATGCAAGTATGATAAAATACAGCAAAGACAAAGACTTGGCCATAAACTGAAGAAGCTGTTACTACTCCATTAGTTGTGCATATGCACTGCTTTGCTCATGTGTGTGCATCTGTCATACTTGACCTCAGGACTTACTGCTTTTGGAGTAGCACAAACTCCTACAGTGTCCTTAGGGCAGGTGGGGGAAAACCAACAGTACAGAGATATCTCATTCTCCAACCATTCCCTTCCTTCACTACTGCTTCATCTGAGAATCCAAAAAAAAAAAAAATCTGGGGGAAAAAACAACCATCGACATAGGTCAGAGAAGAGATTAAATGTACTTATCTTTTGAAGTATCAGATAATGATTGGAACCGTAATGACTTGCTAAGTAAAAGGCTGCATGTCACTAATTCCACATAAATTCAAAGGCAGACTTTTAGCAAGAGAAGTCATACCAGCATATTTGTTAGCACACATTGTTCAGCCACGTTTCAAACTGAGAGACTGACATTTATTTTTGCTGTCAGAGGTATAGTTTAAAATTCAGTAGTTAAAAGCTGGAAATGTTTTCACTTAGCAATAAACCCAACATTTACTACAGGCGTAGAATTGAGATTACACCCAGCTTTTGATCACTGCATCAAGGAGGAGTTTCAACACTCCTGCAAGATGAGAAGGTCGTCGTCTGCTTCCCAACATTATCATACTTACTCCTCAAGCTCCAAAAGAATAAAATTCAGAGCTGCAGAGCCTGTAACTTTTGCATGCCAGAAACTAAAGAGCACATACACATAACAAGAAGGGTCACATACAATTATAGCAACTTTATGCTATGTATGCATACTGTCTAGCAAGTTAAGGCAAAAATACAAGTTAGACTGCAATTACAGACGCACATTCGGCGTAAGATGCAGGTATTGCAAACGCTGGCATTCTCTTGACAGCAAACAAGTTGTAATTTCGACCTGAAACTTGACAAAGCCACTAAACCCAAGCAGATGGCAGACTGCAAATTAACATCTGGAATTCAGTCCCAGGAAAACAGATGCATTGAAGGCATTTCTGTAACATTATGGCTAAAGCAGCATTAGTTCTAATGGTGCTGAATGCCAGGCACCTATTTGCAGGGTATCTGCCATTTATAATCTGCTGACTCATCAAGAAAGTGAGGGAAAAACTAATTATAATAAAAAAATAAAAAACACAAAAAAAACACAAACAAGCAAATTATACCACTGGTAAAATTAAGTCTTCTTCAGCTGATTAAAAAGACAAGTGTAACGGCCAACTTGCCCTTCACCTTAATAGTTTTATTTCATTCAAGATGGAATACAGTAGGTTCAAAAATTTAAACCTAAATCACTTCACACAAAATAAGAAAAAGCAGCGATTTTTGCTTTCTTTTACACTTAGAACTGATATTAGTCAGCATTTAAAAGTAACCCACTGCTGGTCAAACTGTGGTTCTGTATCCACTTACTAGGTGTTTTTTCTTCCTGCATGATATATTGTATAATATAATTTAAATAGCCTTGGCTGCTCCATGAACTCTATTCAAAAGGAAATAAAAATGTTATTTTACAGAGTATTGGGTTTTCTACTTCGCGCCTAAAGGAATGTAACAGAAAGGATGACAAAATCATTAAGTTTAATCTAAACTACAGAAAAAAAAAACTTTTATGCTAGAAATCACAAGAGCTGAATGGGCTCACACAGAGCTAACAGCAAAGCTACACAGCAACAGCACATTACCAGCACTGAAGATCACACGTTCTGTCTCAAATGTATAGCATGAAGCACAGCAACTAATAAAGACATCCAGATTGAAAACAAAATACAACAAAAGTCTTGCAACCCCATGGACTTAACTTGTCCAAAACCCTGCCATGTCAGAGAGCTTTCCTGGTTACCACGAGCCATATTTTGGGTTGAGTCCCCTCTGTGACCATTCTTCATCTGCTCAGCCAAGTCTATTTGCCTTTTCTGGGTCACCACTTTTACCCTCCAGATAGCTCAAGAAGGTAGCTGGGAAACACATGGTTAAGGTGTCCCAGTTCAAAGGTTGCACATGTTCCTGAACAAGACCACACTTATCTTACTGTAAACAAGCAGTTGCATCCACTAGAGTCCAGTTCAACTAGATGAAATTAATAGTCTGAGACAGCTGCTGTGAACTTCCATTAAAGGCAATAAAGTAGTTAGAGAAGCTACATATAGCATAACCCAAAGATCTACATAAGATATTTTTCTTTGGTTGAACACTTACCATCTCTGCCTACAGGGACTGAGGGGACATAAGTAGCTCCAGAAGAGAATCTAGCTTTTCTGTGAGGCATCTATTTTAAGAAAGGGTGGATGGCCTTTTGTAGATGTGCTTTTGCTCTACTGCCTTTAGAAGAAGCAAAGGGCCAGCTTGGACAATTGAAGTCAAGGCAAATTCCATCCACACTGTTTAGTCCACAGAAGTAATTTATTATAGCAGACACCATTCCTTCAGCTCATTTAAAGAAGAGCGGAAAAGAAAATGTAAAATTGAGAAACATTTCTTTCCCCCATGCAGACAACAGAAATTCAGTAATCTGGTGTTTAAGTCAACAAGGTTTTTCCCCAGTTGTCAAAGTGCAGACATCTAAGTGTGGATAAAGAGGACAAGACAATGCACACAGTCCCAACGCTACTTACAGTCTCAATACCTGCCAGTGATGTGCTGAACTATGACATTGGGCAATTACATGGATATATTAAATCTGAGAACTACAAGCCCAAAGCATCATACGGAGGGGGAAAAAAATACAATCAATTTTATTATTACTCGGTTAGCTATGGCATGGTATAATTAGCCTACATCATTAAACTTAAGACAATGAGTACAGAGCATCTTGTATAAACTTTATTGGTAATACTGCATGTAATTTGTATCTTGCTGAAAGAATTAATAACTGCATCAAATTTGTGTTTTAAAAGGATAAGCTTTATATTGCTTAATGCTAAAAGAACTTAAGATTGCTATAGAAACTGAAGTTCCTGGTCATTCACTGCAACAGATATCGTACTAAAAGTAAACTTCTACAGCTTTGGCTGGAGTAACCCCAACCTGAAGAATAAGATAAACTTTTAACCACCTCTTCTTCTCAGTCACCACACCACCGTTCACCATTCACTGTCCCTGCTAATTTTCCCCCTTAGCCATTTCACCTCATCATACCCACCAATCTCCTGCACTGTTTGTTTGTGGCAGCTTCCCCCCTCCTATTCACTTCCACCTTCTCAACAAAACTATCTTCTCCTTATAAAGAGAAAAAGTAGCAAAAAATGACTCTACTGTCATCACACTATTCTCCCCCCATTTCTAAATTTCTCTAGAAAGGTGCCTTCTCTCTGCTATTTAAAACAGGCTTTTAAGCAAGAAGCTGCCTGACACTCTGTGTGAAGTGCATTTCTGAGCACTTCCCCCAGTACTCTGTCACCACCTCCATTTTCAATTTTTAAATAAAATCTTTCTCTGAGAGTGGGGGGAAAAAAAAGTGAGCATAAGAAAAGTGGTATGTGATGGCTTTAAGTCCCATGCCACTAATAGGTAAGAGACAAAAGACTGGGTTTGCAAGTACTAACAAGATACTCTGGATGGAAAAAGCCTTCCCTTACTACTGAAGATTTATTCATTACTGTACATATTTCCNTTTCCTGGGTGGGGAGTTCATCCAGTGATTTAAGGTTTCCCTGGAAGAACCATGAAGTAGAGAGTATAACTTTTGAAAAACAAATGAAACACAAGCAGCATCCAGAAGAGTGGTTAGAGATGCAAATGGGAATTGTAGTTTATTAAAAATAAATTGAATCTTAGATATTAACAGTCTGTGTATCCTGTCATGCATAAAATTTCAATCCTGTTTTATTTGTCTCAGTTATATGAACTGTTTACAATATTCACTGATTACAGTTATATTAGAAAACAATAAAACAAGGAGTACAAAAAACAAGTCCATTATTTAAACCTAATGTTTAATTTTGGTTTACATCTATATTCAGCAATAGCAATTGGGAACAAATAGGTTTTGCACGTGCTATTTAAATAGTAAAAACACAAACGTGATTGACAACAGGAAAGGCACACAACTGAAAGACTGGAGTGACTACATTAAAAGTTAAAGCGTTTATAAAACCATCATCAGACTTAGAAATACATCAAAAGTTACCTCTGCTGGAAAAAAAACAACACAAAACAAACAAAAAACCCCCCAAAACTATAAAATTACACAATTGAAACTAAAAAGCAGGAGACTGCATATAATGGGGACAAAGAACAGAATCTGAAATTTCCTTTTCCAGTGCAAAAACCCTCAGCCCTTCTGGAAGTGCACAGCTGGGTCTGAGCGAAAGAGATAGGCAGCTCAGCCCCTGTATCACGAACATATGGCTTAAGGCAGGTACAAAGAGATTTACTTCCCATGTGATCCATTAAAATCTCCAGATATATTTAAAGCTCACGCTGTGGAATTAGAGTAATGGAACCGTCCTGGGACCTCAGAGCTCTGGACCACAAGTGTCTTTTGTTAAGAAAGCTGCCAAGGATTGAATTTCCATTTAATATCAGTTTTCTGCAAAAACATAGATAGCTTATCTAAAACATATGGACAAATATGCGTTTTAACTTAAAGCTTTTTTAGAAAATGATTTCTTAATTATTATTATTAACCCTTTAAAGACATCATGAAGTGCTTTGCACGTCCCATTGGAGACATTTACCACTACTGTTTGGGTTTGGGCAATACCATCTATAAGTCCTAACATCCACTCTCCTGGAATGCAAAACATGCAGATAAAACCCCTTTGCCACACGAACTGAAGAAGCAGCAACTAGATCACCTAAGACTGATAGAAAAAATAATCCCTTGCAATACTGATTAGGTATTTGCATACGAGTAGAAAATGCAGATAACTTGTCCTATAATTCTGCTGTGCACTACAAAAGCAAAAGCTCGCTGAGCTATTGACAGAGTCTGCTTTTCAACCTTTCATCTGAATAGAGTCAACAAAATGAATGAAAAATTCTCCTTAAGTGACTGTTAAAAAAGCAGACCAAGCATTTTAGAATCACATTAGCTGCCCCGGTTGCTGTCTGCTCTCACCCAGGCTCCTAAATTAGCAGCTCACACTCATCTAACACAGAACCTTAAGAGCATATTAAAATGAAATTGTCAGCAAAAGAGAGCTCAGCAGCTCTTCTTTTTGTTTGCATCCTATTTACAGTATATCTGATGAGCTCTCCTGCTCTATACAGAATCACAGAATGCCTTCAGTTGGAAGAGACCTTCAAGATCAAGGTCCAACATTCGACCCAACACTGCAAGCTCACCACTAAGCCACAGCCCTAAGCACCAGGTCCACATGCCACTTAAATGACTCCAGGGATGGCAACTCCACCCCTGCCCTGATCAGCCCATTCCAATGTTTGATAACCTTTTTGGTTAATATCCAGCCTAAACCTCCCCTGGTGCAGCTTGCAGCCATTCCCTCTGGTCCTGTAACACATCACCAGGGAGAATAGGCTGTTCCTCTCCTTGCTCCAACCTCCTTTCAGGTGGTTGTAGAGAGTGAGAAGGTCTCCCCTCAGCCTCCTCTTCTCCAGACTAAACATCCCCAGCTGTCTCAGCTGTTCCTCATAGGACTTGGACAACAAGGCTCATGAAGGGCCTAGAGCACAAGTCATTAAGTCTTACTATAAAGCAGGAGGCAAGCTGACCTGCACTTAGACCAAGCTGATTGATTTGAAAGTTGACCTCTGTGTATGTCACTAGTAACAGCTACTGAGCTTTTGCCAGAGTCCACAGAAAACCACCAGTATAAACTATTACCACTTGCCTAGTCACAGTTGTGGAAGTTCTTTGTTTTGTTTTGAAAATCAACACATTACTTAAAACGATGTTGTCTTTTTTTAGTCTATGTGTGTGCATGTAAATATATAAATATGTATGACCTAACCAAACCTCAGGCTTGCCTGCATCAACATGGAAGGCAACAAGTAAGGGATCATTGCTTTACTGCCATGTAAGATTGCCTTAAATGCTCTCCCCAGATGTTACCTTCCTCATGAGTCTCTGAAGAGACTTTCATTAAAGCTAAACATCTGGAAAAAATTAAATCTGAGACAAGTAGTTAAGATGCAACATTAATTAAATTATCACTTGATTATAAACCCATCCTATAAATTTCTTCAGCGCTGCTCTGTTTCAAGACTCATTTAAGAGCCTGGCAACTCACAAGAAGTCTGGCAAGTTCTCCAGAGAGGGATATGATTCCTGCTTATCATACTCAGAATTTCACTTGCTGTTATGCTTTATGAAGACCTGGCTAGAGAACATCTCATTTGTTGAATCAAGCGAGAGCTCAATTCTGTGACAGATTACTTGATGAATGAATCCAAAGTCTTGCATGTGAATCTCCTTCCCTGGAATAGCAGCATCTTGTTGGAAATTTCATTCCATGAAGTTGTTTTGACTCTTATTACTATTAAACACTCCAAAATTATAACCTTGTCCTTTGAATAACTTGCTTTTCAAAGCAGAAAAAGCTGCATGAGGCCGAGCCATTGTCTCATCTCGGAGCTGGTGCAGGAAGAATGTTGCATTTGCTTTCTCATTACTGAGCTCAGCTGCTATGACTACTTGTCTCAGGAGAAAGCTCCATAGTCTTCCCCTGTGACCCAGTTGACATTTCTCCTCTTAAATCTCTTCTAGTTTGCAAACTGTAACTTCTCCTTGAAGGCACAGTCTTGGGAAATGAGTGGATGTGCAGCCCAGCTTGGTTCCAGCCACAGCACACCTCCACCTTCCTCCCTCCACCTATGGAAGGTCTCTCCAGGCCACCACACAGAGGAATATTTTAGAAATAAAACTACCATGATGATTTTCAAGCACTTAAAATTTAACACACAGATATTTCAGAAGAATTTGGTTACTTGTATGAAAGAGTTAAGATACTAAGAGGTAAGTAAAACCTGATAGAGGGAAATTTTTCACTGCCAAGGCAACAGGAAACCTCATCCTGAGGCTTACTGCAGCTGCAGAACACTGAGCACCGAGTGTCAGCTAATACATACCTGAAAGCCACAGTTTTACTGTTACCAGCCAACCAAATGTTAGGTAACAAAAGTCTTCCAGAAGCTCAATAAGATATTTCAAGAAGCACCTTTAGCTTAGTTTTAATCAAGCTAATTTTAAGCACAAAAAGGCTACAAGAAAAAATAATGTCATTAAAAAAGACCACATTCTACCAGTATTCCCATCCTTCTTCATTACACTGTTATCTCAAACCCAAATTCAGTCTTAAGGGCATATTTTCTTTTGTATTTACATTCCAATGCAATGCTGACCCTATATAAGCATATCACTTCATTTCTCTGCCAAGGAGAAGAGACCAAGAACAACAATCTAGATCTACAAATAAAGAAAACCTGTTCAGTTAAAACAAGGTATTTATGTTTGAAATGCCAACACATACTTTCTTTAGTATACTAAGGTAAAATAAACTAGTAATTCTTTTTCCTAACTCCAGATCTTCAGGATTGCCCAAGATGAGCACCTAGGACTCCTAAGGCTTTCAACTGAATGTAACCTCATGCCAATTTACTTCACAGCAATAACCTTTTTCCTCCCTTCACCTCAATTTTAGTATCTTTTTTTTCTGACTGTATTTGTTATCACTTCTCAAAATGCAAGTGTTCTTGTGCAGAGTAAGGCTTTTCAGTAGACTCAAAGAAAAACAAAGATGCCCATATGGCCAAAAGCGGAGACAGCATCCGAAAAACAGATTCGGTGTAACTCGGATCCCACACGTCTGGATTCAAATCATGTACAAACACTTAAAAAGGCTGGGGAAAAAAAGAATTACAGGGAATTAAAAGCAATTACAAAGCACCTGATATAAAGATAAGGTTCAAGAAGCAGTCATTGTGTCAGAGGAAAGTTTTAAGTAATTAATTCTTCAATTAAATAATCAGTTTAATGAATAAAAATGCATGCCATTTGTTTTCTTCCTTGTCAACTTCATTAGCAATCCAAGGGAAGTTATTTACGCATATTCAAACTTCTTACTTGTACATCTGGCATAACTGAATACACTCTTGAATTTGTTGATAGATTTTTTTCATTCTCAAGGAAAGAATTTATTCAAAATATATGACAATGATATTCTAATGACTAGCTGAGCATTACTATTGTGAGGCAAGGAAAAGTGAAGTCTCCATAAAGGGACAACAGGAAATATTTCTGTAACTTTTAATAGGGTCAAAATAAGAACACTGCCTGATGCTACATTTCTGTTAACATACACCATAGACAGCACCTTGATATGCTACTGAGCCTCTGCATTACAGTTCTACGAGAATGATCTTGCCTTGCTACAGAAGGAAAAGAAATTGTCATAACACATAATGCTTTAAAGATGGGGTTAGATTATTCAGACACGTCTGTTGTTGATTTCTTGCAAAAGCACCGAGAAGTCTGAACTTGAAAGGATGATATTTGATTAAGAGAAGCCCAAGCATGTGTATTCAGAAATCCTGTTCTCATTTGGAGATACTGATTACCTCATTAAGGCATATGAAACTTTAAGAAAAATGTCTTCAAAATTACCTTTCCACCAAAATATCCCTGGTTTGAGGAAGCTGCATTGCTTAGATAGAAAGCAAATCTTGGGCAGACCAGACCCAGCTCCTCACTTTCCCTAAGAAAGGATAGAAACACAAGGGGGGCTGAGGTTTAAACCATATTTTTTCCTTCATTTTAGCGTAACAGCCTGTACTGGAAGGGAGGCAGAGAGCAGCTCTAACAAAGAAAACTGCTAAGAACTACAGCAGATGCTTCCCACTACTGTCTTTCTCCTTGTCTCCGTCTCATTAACTTCGCCCCTACAAAGGATTTCTGCTTCCAAAACCCTGGCTACCTGTCTCACTTCCAGAGAAAGCCCATTAATTATGACATTCAACAACACCAAGGAATCCTTCTAAGGAATTCTGAGCTAAAGTTACCAGCGCCACCACCACACACACAAAAGATAAATTATAAGGGATTTCAGGAAAATCTACACTACTTTTTACTTTTTTTTTAGTGAAGTGATTGAAAGGAGTAATGGTGAGAAAGTTACTGCTCACATGCACACAAATGAGTTTATGCATGGCTACACACAACCCCCTTCCTTGACTTTTCACCCTCTTCGCCTCATGCTGAAAGTTATCTACACAAAAAGAAGTGCAACATCTGTCCTGAAAATTGACACAGGACTGCTCAAAACCACAAAGCAGTCTGATGTGGATACCCAAAGGAGTCTGCAAGGCTGGAAAGAAGAGGGACTTCTGAGTACAGGGCATGGGCCAAGTAAACACATTTGCACATGGAGTAAGTAAACAAGTTACAGAGGTAAGTAAGAAGTAGGCAATGCTCCATTAAACAGTTTAGAGAAAAAAAAAAAAGCAAGACAAACTAGGCTTGCATTATCTCAGATGTCCTTGTTACCAAGACAACCTATACACACTCGCCATTAATGACTCTAATATTATTAAACTGCTTATTTTATAGTTAAAACTAATGAATTAGCAACAAACTCTATTTCTCCTACTTGCAAGTACATGCACAACACAAAAGTCCCAAACCAAAATAAACCCTGAAATAACACACACCAGCAGCCGAAACAGAACATTTGCCTTCTCATGACAAAGTTAGGAAGAGATCAATCCACAAAGATGTAAGAACAGAGCTACTATAATCAGGTGGGCGTATGGGCAGCAAATAAAGCCTCAGTCTAAAGTCTTCTTAGGGCTCACTCTGTCAATACTATGTCTAAATTTCACCAGTTAACAGAAAGCGAATGAAGGAGATGACGTTGAAGTCCATGCTACAGAATATCCAAGAACCACTTCCCTAGCTATACTCACTTCCAAGCCTTCTAAATAAAGCTCCTTGCCTTTGCAAAGCAACAGACACAATTTGAGTCTTGACGATATTTTCTGAAATTCACATGGCAAACCTACTTGTTCGGGGTGTTTTTTGTTTTTTTTTTATTTTTATTATTGTATCAGGAAGTTAGAGGTACTGACTCTTCTCCATCCTTCAGCCCATGTAAGTTTTTCAGAACATTAGACTGAAGAAGAAAAATCCATGTGAATAGCAGGAGGGAGAACAAGATCAAATCTAAAACCCACTAAGCTAATGACTTATGTTGTTTGGGTTCTGGATGTTGGAGTTTTTTTGTTTGGTTCTGTTTTTTTTTTATATTGGGGGGGGGGATGGTTTCAGGTTTTGTGTGGGTTTTTTTTTTTGTTGTTTAGTTTGTGGAGTTTCATGTAGTGGTGGCAAGAGCTAAAATATAGTTAGACTAAAACAATCATGTTAGGAACTGTACAGCCTGCCATGTCAGTACATTAGCTGTTAAGGTTATGTATTTAAAGAGTTATTGGTTTAACTCAACCACTTGCTTGCCATCTGCTACTTACTTGTGGTTTATGCATTTTAATTATTTTGGAGACTTTCAAGATCTTTACTTTTTAATAACCTTCTGTCACATTCTCAGTTATCAAATCACTCAGAAAACAGCTTAGGTTTTGGGCAAAAGTTACATAAGACACAGACAATGAAAATAACAGACGACGTTACTGTCCATTTTCAGCATCAAGACACTACTAGTTATAGACAAGAAAATATTGTTCAGGTAATTGAAACTATTCCCGGTCTCATCATTATCACTGATTTTAAAAAAAAACAAACAAACAAACATACATATAATCATATTTTTTGCCCCGAAGACTGACACAGGACTGAGCAAAACCACAAAGCAGCCTGATGTGGATACCCAAAGGAGTCTGCAAAGCTGGAAGGAAAAGGGACTGTGTAAAATGTGTTTACTTCTGTTCCTTTTTTTCCAGAAGCACCCAAGACTAGTTTCTTCCAATGTGTGTTTTCATAACCTGTTCTTTAAAATGACAAAACTTTATATAATGAAAAGATTAAACCAAAAATAAAGTTACATAAAGATGCAGACAGAACAGCTATTAATAGCCAAAATCAGAGACCTTAGCTTGCTTTTCCAGTAGTAAACTGTTCAGGTTATAAAACTATATTCTAACCTTTATGAAGAACAACCACCCATGTAGATTACTTCATAATCTTACAGAAAGTACACTACCTTCTTGTGATACGGAGTTTTCCAATATGGCATGATAAAGTAAAATCCATATACAACAGGCACACAAAGGCAAGCCGATGCCTTTGTAAGAACAGTTTATCTACAGACAGACAGTACGGAAAAACAACTTTGACAAATACCAGTTCAGGGAAGATGAGGGTATTCATGAAACAACTCAAGACAAACAGTGAGCCTTCATCGCTTCCAACACTTTCCAATGCTATATGGGGCCAAGCTTTACAAGCGATCATTCATCATTTCATATGTGCATAATAAAGATGATAATTATTGAATTGTGGAAGAAAGCCATAAGCAAAAAAGGTGGACAACAGTCTAGTTATTACAAGAAGTATAGATTGTACATTCATATATAGCTTGACTAAACAAGATAAACTTTTAAAAAAGCACTTAGCCTCTAGCTTCATCCATAATGCATCCAAAGACCTTTTCCCAATGAAGCGAGGGTTACATACAGATGCATCTCCCTTCTCAACTCCTAAAGTAATGCGTAAGATAGTGGTACTTGCTGCAGGCTCCCCATAATTAAATTAGCTCCACTGAGTTTCATCTCCTAAAACCAAATGCTGCACTTCTAACAATCACGCAAAATACAAAGATCTTCAAACACAAAGGGAGGGATCAAGAATTTTATATGAAGTAACTGCAAATCGGTTTAAGTACTAAATTCCCAGAGATTAGAGCACAACACCACACAACACGTTCACAAAGGCACAGAAAGAGGAACAAGCTGACAATTAGGAGAACACAAACACCGAGAGAATTAAATCTAGGTTTCATTCCACACTGCATCCAAGAATACATAGTCTCAATTAATTCCATCTCTGCATTTCCCTGCATATTGCCCAAAACAACAGCACTGCTCCTTCCCCAGCCCTTCACACAGGAAGGCTGTGACCCAACTCTCTGAGTACCAGAGAGACAGTGGGAAAGCTCCCTGGGCACTTCATGATGAATTATGCACATGTGTGCACCAACCAGTCCTTGTCATGGGAGCAGCTTTCCATTGGCATGGGAAAAGAAAAATTAGGGAGATGACTTTCAGTCAATCAAGAAATGAATAATTATTTTGAAGTTTAACTACCTTTCCTGTAAGCATGGCCATATGTATGTACATGGAAGGTATTTCCAACACCTCTTGAAAAAGACCTGTACAACATCTTCTGCAGGTCATCAGATAAAAGTTTTTCCCATACAAAAGAACAACAAGATACCTTCAGAAAAATCTTAACTCTATTTTCTCATGGTACGCAATGCTCCAGCACAAAGTGACCAAGCAGTAAGTTCTCAATGCTTTTATCTTTCAAGTGGCTTTAGTAGAAAGAGATGTGGCTCTGCTGCATGTAGAGGAAAGGGATGGAGATGTGTATGATTACAGACCACTCTTCATGGAAAGAAGTAGAAGGGATCTGTGTTGCAAGTCAGGCAAGATAGTGAACAAAACGCGATATTTTTGTTCCTGAAGGAGTCCAGAAGGTAGCACAGGCACATCTCATACGCCATCAGCAATCTGGACGATTGAGAAAGAGGAGGGAAGTTTCTGATTCATAACAAAAGCACCCGCCCCTAACCTTCATTAAAATTCAATGGCATTTAAGCTCCTGATTCTCATTACGGCTTTTGAAAGGACCTCCTTTTGTCCTTACACTGCAGACCACAAATGAAAGCAAAAGTATTTCTCCTCAAGACAGGCAGCAGCCACTCCAGTTAAGACTGACTACAAAAAGAGTGAGTTCTACCTCTGCCTAAATGTGGGGTTCTTCCGTTTGTGTGGTTATCGATCAGCCGACGGGCAATAAACAAATTATAGGAAAGCCAGCAGTTGTAATCAATCTGTTCTCAGATCCAAACACAACGTCTCTTACCAGCTGGAAAATATGAGGTTTTATTTCCGTCACAAAGCAGTAGATACTTTCTATTTCATACCAGCACTTGAACAAATAAGAGCGTGTTTACTAGTAGTAAACAAAAAACTCCAGACTATTTCTCAGTGTGAAAAGCTCACACAAGTACTAAGTGATAAAAACCAATCATCTATGGGTACATAACATCACACAAAAGTTATCTTTTGATGCACAAGTAGCTAAAGTCCAAGAATTTTACTGATGAAATAAGATGTATAACAAATACTACAGTTACTGCTTTGGCACTGTTTGAAGGCCTGTCTCCCTTATACTCATAATTGAAACCTAAAATTCCAGCAAAATAGACAAACAAATTAATTACCAGTTTCAGCAGTTTCTGCTTCAAAAGTCTTTCATTTCCTACCTGGCATCACTACACCTCAAAAACCCTAAACAAACCTCAACAAGAAAGCTATTACAAGCTTTAGTGCCTTCATAAACAGATTTTCACATTCATTTTAATTGTTCCACAAGAAACAATAAGTAGTTTGGTTTCGAAAAAGATTTAGTAGCTTTTTCTGAATTTCCACGTTAAAAAGCAGGATTAAGTAACTGGTGGGCAGCAGAAACCAATCCCCATAAGCATACTGAAAAACAAGTCATCCAGGACAGTGTAACAAGCTAATCCATGACTTCTTTGATTTGTTTTCTTGTTCAGGGGCTTGTGGGTTTTAGTGATTTACATAAGGTTTGTAGATATGTTAGCAGCTCAGGCTGTCATGCTGTAGCTTTGAAAGCAAATCTACCAAAAAAGAAAATACCTGGCAATACACTGTGAACTTTACAAGAAATAGTCTTAACTGTGCTATGTACATGAAAACAAGAGAATACTTTCTCCTATGTACTCTCTACTTGATTAAAAAAGCATATATTTATATGTGGATGTACCATCTCTGTTTTAATGGTCATTGCTTCCTGACACACCTAACAGCAAATGCCTAACAGATACCACACCAGTTATAGCCCCTCTGATACTCTTCTTTCTAGGAATGCAGTGCACAGCTTCATGTCACCTCCTTGGTTAGCTTGAACTACCAGAATGCATATACCTATAGAAAAAAATAAAGAGTGCATATATAAAAATATAAAAACCACAAAGGTATATGTAGAGTGCATTTTTTATATATATAAACACATACATGTTACTCAATGACATCCCAAATAGCTACCTGTTGTTGAAATAATTAAATTCAATCATTACAAGACAACTTGTGAATGCATTAAAAAAAAAGAATTTAGCTTACAAGGTTTTTCTTACAAGGAAGAACAGCTTCAGACATAAATTGGAAATAAAAGCAGAAGCATTTTTTCGATATTTTATACACATTTAAGCTTATTCCTGATGATGGGGACAGTGAGAAGTTATGAGTCCATCCTAAGAAGCCTGAGCATTTTAGTTTCTTAGTGCAAGAGATACCTACTTTGTAATACCTTCAAAAGAAAAAATGTTTTACCAGGTAAGACTGAGGGTCTTTCTAGCCCAGGACTTTCTCCCTGATGAGATGATGTGCAGGGAGAACATGTCAGGCTGGAAACTGCCTACAGTCCCTTCCCTGTACACTCCCCCTGCATCTGTAACTGCTTCATTAAGGATGTTAGAGCCTACATTTATGTCCAGTCCTTTTACTGTCCATTTATGACCCATTGACCATGAATCTGTCTAATCACTTTCACAATAAGAAGATTTAGAGGTTCAGAAGTTTAATACTGAAGCTACCTCTGTTCTTCTGAAAGGCTAAGGGCAGCCAGCCTCCCACCCCCTCATGAGCAAAATGGCCAAAACAGAGAAGTTGTTAAAAAAGTGGTCCAGGAATTCTACAGCAGTAGTAGCAAATTTAAGATACATTTTGCATTAAGAAAGTTGACATTGAGAGGCTGCTGCTTGATGCTAGAACTCAAGTTCCGCACATCCATAAACACAGGACAACAGACTGTAGTCAAATGGTGCCTTTCTCCTTTGCAAAGGCAAAGGGAGCACCAAACAGAAACAGAACAACTGCTACATCTGAGCAGTAACTCACTCTCAGTAGGGTAACACGTGAAGACAGCATCCGGTCTAATATGCTTATAACATGACTTTTGTCAATACTTTAGAATATTTTACTGAAAAATGAAGCACAGCAATTGCACTTCCCTGCTCTTCTCAACATACTCAGCACAAGTTAGTTCTTTTTTCCCTTTATTCTTAAAAAGTTTTCTTCGTTTTTAACATCACAAACTGACCACTCTGGAGGGAGCTCCATGTCAGTTTCATAAACCTACATTCTGGTCAGACTGGTTGTGCTCCTCACAATTTGAGGCAACAAATTGCTAAACACCAGCTTAGCGAGCACCTGCTATAACTAAGAGTTATCCCAGTCCCACGGGGTTCATTAGCATTGCTTTAGATTGCCATGACAGTCTGGTTGAGTAAGTCTCCTCTGTAGCTGGTGTTGAAAGCACATTGTGAACAGTTACAGAAACATCAGCTCACTGTAAGGGTAAACTCTACAACAATAAAAATTCACAGGAAAAGAAACAGTATTATTTCATAACTGTGCTTAAACACTATTACTAAAAAAACAGATGCTATAAAGTCAAAGCAAGTCTTACACAACCTGTTTGATTTCATGTGTAATACTTTCATATATGAAAGTCCCAGCATAGTTGACAGACATAAAAACACTTCTTGGTAACCTGCAATATCCACTAAGATTGATTTATTTTACTTTCCAAGATTAATACTAGAAGTCAATTTAACCCAGTACCTTTCATAAAGTATCATGGTTGAGACATTCAAAAGACAGAGAGCCAACTGACATCCAGCCTCCATGCATGCTTCGAAGTTTCTCTCCTCGTGATATTCACGCACAGAGTCACATAGTAAAATATCTACACAAACACAAAATTTGCCTAGAAGTACCACTTCAAAGCTGCTCAGAGCAGGGGTGGGGGTGTATGTGTGGTGGGGGGTGTATGCAAAGAGGAATATAAACCCACAAATTAATTTATAACCAAATTATTAATTACCCCAGTTGGAATTCAGCCAGTCAAGCCTGACAGCTACATTTCATGGTATGTCTACAATAGCGCTAGTGAAACTTTAGAGGTAAAAGTTCATTTATGAGATATGGTATTTAAACATGAAATACATCCAGGGTTTCAACAAGTACCTGGCTGGTATCCTCTACTCCACATCTTCTCAGATCTTTTTCTTCCACATGTACAAACAGATGCAGCTAGACTACATAATAAATCTTCAAAACAGATTTTAAAAGTTATCAAGCTTTTTTTGCTGTTTTCAGAGGGAAAAAAGCTGGACTAAGAAGTAACAAACAATTTTATTACTGGATAGTTCAAGCAATACCATGTTTCACTCAGATATTGGCCCAGTGCCATTCCTGAGTCCTACCATGATAAAAATACCACAGTACCTGACTTTTAGATCCTATGAATAAGGAAATCACAAAAGAATGATCTGCTTGGCTGTTATTTCAACACACGTGTGTCTGTGTGTGCACAGGAGCATAAGTGAAGCAGCTTCCAAAGGTCCGTGCTGGTTTTGTATTGAAAACAGACAGAACCGGGTATGCAAATGCAGCAAGGCGGGCACTGGAAAAATGGCACTTTCCCCCTCCAAACTACAAAATGCAAGACTGCAAAATTCACTATTAACATGCCGAGATGAAGTTTTGAATATATACCTCTATCTCCACAATGATGCACATGTGATGGCAATAAAACCAAATAATCCCAACTCTCCTCTTCTTAACCATTCCAGATGTTTAGGAATATATAAATAATGTATCCACGTTATATAGAGCATTATCGCCTATACAGATTCTCACAAAAACCTACTGCTGACATTAAGTATAGGCTCTCCATTCCTGGAATTGCCATAAGCATTTTTTGAATGATTGCATATAAATATTTGCATGAGAGAATACATGTAGCAGGATAAAAAAAAAAATTAAAAATCCAGACTTTCAGGATGGCTACACCACTTAAAAACTGGCAAACTCATTACTATCCTCACAACAGACAGCTCATTCAATGGAATTCCTGAGGTCAATCACATTTGGTACATAACCTACCAAAAAACCTAAGAATTTTCTGAAAATTTAATATTCTATCAGACTTAACATTCTAGGAATCCATATTTGTTCTCCCAAATCTTGTATAGCTGTTTTAGATGTACAGAATGACTCCAAGAGCTTTTCTGAACCAAAAGTCCCAAAGCAGCCTTGTGATGAAGTTTCTTTGCAAGAATTCCTCCCCACAAATGAGGTAAAGTAACAAAGGAAAAGGCAGGCACAGACAAAAAGACTAGTGGATAGAGCTGGCAAGACAGGCAACTCCATATGGTGGCCAAAATACACCATTTGACAGGCTGAAATAGAGCTACACAAAGGTAAGCATACACACAAGAACTAGGAGGTTCTCTGAGATCTTTTTATTATGAAGAAAGCTGCAAACACGTAGCTGTTAGTGTTACCAGTTGAGAAAAAGCATTCATATATTTCAAGTAGCAGCTAAGCAACCTTTGACCACTCTAAGACCTGACAACTTTAATTAGTTTTAGCTTAAAATGGAACTAAACTTGGCTTTGGCATCTCTCCAAATAATTTTATCCCAGAGTGTTCTCTGTTGCTAGTGGAGCATTGCAGTATAATTACTTTAATCTCTTCATGGGCATGTTCCATTTGCTAGTTTTCTAAGTAAACTTACAACTTTAACATATAGCTCAAAAATAATAAAAACCCCCACCTATTTCTCACATTACCGAAGCAAATCCCTCTATGGCGTGCAAAGTGAATTTTTACCTCTCAAAAGTTGGCGTGACAAACCTACGCTCATCATGTCCAATTAAAGGCTCCAGACAAAACAGCTCTATGCATTGTATGAACAGTGAAGCTGCTAGACCTGTTTGTAGGGTTGGGGGGAAGGTTATTTTCAAGTTCAGCTTGTATCATTCAAGACAAGAAAATGACCATCTGGCACAAATTCCAGACATATTAGCAACCATAATTGCTTCCAGATTAAACAATGTTATCATGTTGCCATAAAACACTAACCCCACTTAAAGATTCTGCCAGTCTGATTTGGCCACTTCATCCACATGCTCAACTGAGACAGAAAATAGCCGGACAACCTGGTTTTGCATCAAGTCAAAATTACCAGAGGGCAGGAAAGGGGACCCTTTAGCAGAGTATTTTTTCCCAGCTGTCCTAATCCATGCTCTCGTTTCTCACAGTTTCCCATTAAATTGCACAAAATGGCCTGCCCGCTTCTCAGAACAAGTTACGAGATGAATACTGGAGCAACATCACACACAGCTTCGAGTAAAATGAAGAGAGGTTGCCCTGACAGTAGCCTGACACTAGTGACTGCTGGTAGTGCCCTTGTGTATAGATAGACTTCACCTTTCTTTTAGTTCTACTTCATGCTCTACTGGAAGGCAAAGTTTATCATTTGTTCCATTCTTGGCAGAATGTGTAGGTACAGAAATGTAAACTAAGAGCTCTTTTTCTTCCTAGGCTTTTGGTTTGGGAAAGTTATGACTTTTCAAAATACACAGTTACACAGAGGACAGGTAAACAGATTTCAGATGGAAGGCAATTGTCCTTCGTTTCTGTATGAAGTCTTACAACCTGAGCCCTGTCCCTATGAAAACTGCTCCCTGTGCAGCTGAGCTCTTATTCTCACGGCAAAAACGCTCAGTATGCCTGCAGAGAATTGTCAACCGTGATCTTCAGCCAAGAAGAAAAGAAGACATTATGGATTTCCCACTATATTTCAGAGTGCAATTTTCAGAGGATGAACTTAATTAAAGTAAGACAGGACAGCAAAAGTAATAAAAAAATCTTTTAATTACATTTCTACAATTTTGGATTTGTCCTCGAGCTAGACATCCAGACTGCCTCAGCCTTCACCAAAAATATGAAAAGAATTCAACAGTACAAAGTTTTCCTGACCAAGCACAAATGCCCTGAATTTGTGAATCTCCAACAAAAATATAACTTGCAGAAACATGGAAAACAGACCACATTTATTCTAAGAAGTCAGAATAAAGACTTGTAGATCAAGCAAACAATACGTTTCCAAGCACTGTATACAGTGTACTTTCATCCATACACAGCCCTATGCAGCAGGTCTGCATTTTCTTCCCCACATTCACCACCACAACATTACTACAGAGCACCTATAAAAGGCTTTAATTAAATGCTGTTGATACCAGGTCTCTATAAGCCATCAGCGTGGCAACCTCACATGGGCTCCTTACTTGGCAAAATAAAGGCGGCCGTAGGGACATTCTAATGCTTAACAACACTGTGCTCTCCTGGGGCACCCAGGTACCAGGCTAACAAGCCACCAGGTCATTCATTGGCAGGGAAGCAGGGTGTAACACAAAGAAAATAGCAGGGGAATTTGCGCAAGTTGCCCAGACAACAGCAAAGCAACACGATGAAAAATTTATGGTCGCCCAGCGGCAGGGAAAGCACTGGTGTGAGCTCACAGCCAGCCCAGGCCATGCAGAACTGGGCTTGCAGCACACTCTAGCGACCCGAGATCTCCTCAAAACTAAATAAATGCAGTGCTGGGCTCACTGAATAAAACACCCTGAAGAGCTTGATGCCTGTTAGGAGGCAAAGGATAGACCAGTGCTGGTCTGGGCTCAGCAAGAGCCTTTTGCTCTCAACAAAACTCAAAGGCAACCATGATTATTGTACAACTTGCCATTATTTTTCAGATCAAATTTAAACATAGATAGTGAATCATTTAAGAGCTATGACTTCACATTTTGTCTTACTGTCTGATGAGAACTGACGTGCAGCAGACAATAGAGTTGTCCCTGCACAGAGAAGCCACAGCAGCATGTGCAGCACACAAACTCCAGCAAGACTGCACGAGGGCAGCCCCCACCAAAACCTTCCAGATTCAAGAGAGCTTTGCACACCACAGCATCTTCTCTCATGCTTTGTAGGTTACAAGTACAGTCTGGACCACTAAGCAGCTTTTTATCTTAGAGGTGGTTTGGTTTAATAGATGAGAATAGTTACTGCAACTAACTGTTTGCAACACCAAAAAATAACTAAACCCACATGTCACTTGTCTCCCTTCCCCTCCATGTAACCTTGCACACATTATTAACAAAGACTACTCACATACTGTCAAAAAGCTGAACTCATTCACTAAGGCCGGAACAGTGAAAGAAATTTCACTAAAGGGCTGACTTGCACATTTCCACAGCCTTGCACAGGACAGTATTCAATTGGCAGTTTCCAGGGGAAAAGCACACAGACAGACCCTTCTTTAAGTGTTAATGGCTTTTATTGCTGAGAAGATTCCAAACTGCCGTTTAATTACAGCCCCAACCCCCAACACCCTGGTCAAGTGACCCTCTCTCCCCGCTCCCTCCCACTCACTTCTTTAGCACAGCTAAACATACCCTCATCTTCTCATAAATTAAAAGCATCCACTTCTTCACATTCTAGGGTCTTATCGATGAAACTTCAACATCTGTAGGAATTGTCTTAATAAATTAAGAGTTGGGCACATGAAGCTGCAAGATGAGCTTCAATAATTCAAACCATCCAATAACAAACAATTTCATCTGCACATACCCACCCTGTATTTAAGTGTCAACTTCCTTCCCCCACTAACTTGCAGCACTTCAGAGAAGCTTTTTCAAATATTCTGCCATGTCTACAGTTGTTGTTATTGCTCATAGTGAAGGCATGAATTATCAATAAATCCAAAGGCACGTGCATACATTAGGCACACAACTTCTGATATTCATCCTAGCTGCAGAACAGCAACCATTACACCAAAGACACTGGGGAATTGCATTTGGTTCACCTGGAAGTACTGATTTAGTCAGGAATATATATTTTTTAAAGCAGAAGTCATCATTCTTGAGAGTTTAAGTTTCAGACTGTTAAGAACATCATGACTACAGCAAGTACTTATAATGGATCATTGTACTTACTAATGAAGCCTGTTGAAACACCAAACTACATGATTATTGCTTAATTTCTAGATGTGGATACACCCCATTGCCTCTCTGTACAGACTACACTTTGAAGCTGAAGTAATGAACTAGAGTGATTAGAGAGCAGCTTTTAAAGAGAACAAAAATTACTGCCTTTTTATTAAATACTGGGGAAAAAAACTTCAATGAAAAATAGCCCTTAACATAGTTTTTCAAGACTTGTATGTCTTGAAATTATGTATGAACAATCCTTCCCAAGTGAACGTGACTATGTCTACCCTAGAATTTAAGAACTTGGGCAGCTTTTTCCAGGTTCAAGGCTTAAACTCAAGTCTATCCAGTGACATAACTGCATTATTTTAAATCAGCATTTTCATAAAGCTTGCAACAGTGCAGGTGTTAAGCCTCAGAAGAAGAACATATTAATACCAGAGAGTCACCCAAGCACCCTGAAAAGCAAATATTTTGGACAAAGCAAAAGGAAAGTTGCTTTGCAAGTACCAGATTCAGATTTCCAATTCTTAAGCTGAAAGAATTTGCATAACTTGAGAACAGCAAACCTACATCCACTAGCACATCAGAAGTGACCCACCAGTTGCATCAATATAACAAAACAAACAAAAAAACCCTTCAGAAAACATCTGTCCTTCCATTCCCTTCTCCCCTCAGCCATCTTCATACATATGTTATTTACCTCGATCTTGCTAAGAATTAGCCTGCTGCGGGATACCTGGACCAGTTTGTACAGAATTAAAATTCAAAGCTTACAATTGTTCAGGAACTTTATTTCCAGTTTATATACATGTTTTCTTTCTCACCTAATTCATAGATTATATGCACTCAAGAGTTATACTGCAAGGGAATAGAATTCAGGATCATAACTTAAAACTCCTCAGTCTGGAGTTTTATAGGATTTATCTTCAGTATTTGTCCAATGCTGGTGGTGCAGAGTACTTACATAGGTAGTCCAAAAAACAACACTTAAAGCTGCGGCTAAATAATAAAAACAAAAACACAAAGGACACCACTACCACCACAAAGAAAACACAAACACTGCAGTATAGACCTTGAGAATGTTTTAGAATGTTCTGGCCTGTGATGGCTGCTTCAGCTCTTTCTTGTTGGGTTCAGGGCAGTTCAGGTAGCTGAGAGTGCTGTGCCACATGGGTACAGACCTGTGTGTGGTTATGTACAGAGATACAAATGTCTCTCTAAGAGACCTTCTGGTGGTCCTTGAGGACTTCAAGATGCCTGTCCAAAAGATGGGGACAAACTTTTGAGCAGGGCCTGTTGGGACAGGGTAATGGGCTTAAACTAAAAGAGGAAGATTTAGACTGGAAAGAAGGAATAGATTTTTGACACTGAACATCAATTTTTGACCCTGGCCCAGGTTGCCCAGAGAGGTAGTCACTGCCCCATCCCTGGAACTGTTCCAGGTGAGGTTGGCCAGGGCTCTGAGAAACCTGCTCTAGTTGGAGAGATCTTGGCTCCATTGTAGAGGGATTGGACCAAATGACCCTTAAGGTCAACTCAAACTAGTCTGTGATTCTGCAACATTCTACTCAAAGCATATAAAAAGATCCTGTGTCAAAAAAGATTTAACAATCCCAAGCGAAAAAACACAACGGAACATGTAAACCAATTCATAAACTGTTTTCAACAGAATAGACAAAAAATTCCACTTGTTAACAGGAAATCATTCTGTTTCACCAGATCAACGCTAAGCTTGCAACACTGTACTCATGCCAGGACTGAAGAAAAATTAAACCCGAAGTAAAACAAGAAAATATTGACCAAATTATATATTTAGCAAGACTATGTAAGATGATGTTTAACAGAAAAAAATAAATCTAGGAAAAAATAAACAAATATCAAAGCCAAAGCAATATTTCTAGCAGGAGCGACAGTGCATTTGGCCAGGCAATTTAAAAAAATAATTTCTTGATCGAATTAGAGACTATGCTGAGTAAGACAGACTACTTAGTTTGCACATATCCAAAGTCCTTGTGCCCTCTTCCTAAAGCCCTGGGATCTTGAGGACACGTCCTTGGCCCTCTCCAACAAGCACATCCTTTGCCAGAGCTCTACGCATCCCATCTCCCAGCTGGATCATTTCTTGCTGAGGTGGGATGCTTTACCATCTTCAGCACCAAACTCAACACATGCCTGCCTTGATTCCTCTTCCCCTTAAACAAAGGAAGAAGAGAGAGGAGAAAGAAAAGAAAAAACTAGCAAACACCCAATAATACATAAATTCATGACTAAGGAGTCCAGCAAGGGTGGCAATGCCACCAATAAATCTGACCCGTGGTCCAAACCAGAGCCAGGTAACAATATGCTTCAGTCTTCCACTTGACCAAAGCAGAAGAGCAAGCTTTCCACTCCACATCCTGGCTAAAAAAGGAACATGTCCTATCTTAGCTCCATCACACCAGCACCAGCAAATTGACTTAATTGACAGCAGGCGATTATGAAATATGAAGTGACTCCAGCAGTGCTCTGGGGGAACTCCTGAGGCATGGTGTCTGTAGCAAAGACACCATGGAGCCATCCATCTCACTCACCCCCAGGCAAAGCGTAACTGCCTTGGATCTCTAAAAGAGACCAACAAGAAAGAAGAGCAAAACTCAGTTTTCCTGGATGATTAGCACAGGCCCAAATAAGGAAAAAGTAGTTTTCCAGATTGCTGGTGCCCATGGCTGATAAAGCCAAAGGTTGAGGGTCATGATTTGAGACACCAATTTGCAGTTACAAGGATACATCTGGTAACATCTCAGAAAGACCTTTCTATGGAGAAAGGGCTTCCCCTCTCAGATCCTTCTTCCTGAGTAGGATAATAGTGGAAAGGGTAGAAAAAGATCCTGCAGTCAACACCAGCTGCTCTGCTGGGTGCTAGCACTAGAGGATGGGAGAGAAAAGGAAGGCAGCAAAGATATTGCTAAGATACTTTCTGGCTCAAACCTGGTTTTGATTCTGATGTCAGCATGAAGAAAGAAGAGAAGCCAGGTGTTATAGGCTGGACTCTATGATGGTAGAGGTCTATTCCAGTCTCAGAAAATCTGTGATTCTGTAATTCAACCACTGGCACACTGTCACTAAGAAAGAGCTAGGGAACCAAAGATTTTGTTGGAGAGAGATACTCCCACCTGAAAACACACCTTGTGCTGACTGTCAGGGGATTTACTTTGAATTCAACAAACATTTTTATTTTATTCTCATCTGTTATTGGTGTTGGCAACTAGTCTGAGCTAGAGTTACAGCATCTGAAGCTATAAACTCCTGACCTAGAGAGTCTTTGGACTCCAAGCCCTACTAAACCACCGAGTTTGGGCCTCCTAAGCAGGTTCACTTTTGCCAGAAAGGAAGTGCAAGGTAAAGAAATCACTCTGTGGTGAAACAGCCCTGAAGCTGGTAACTCAGCTCTCTGAAATGCTGGGCTTTGTCATTTGAGGGGGGCAGGGGATAAAGAAAAGGAAAATATAATTATCTGGGTCGTGGCCAAGGTTAGAACTGCTGGTAGGTAAAGCTCTGCTGTTACACATAAAAAAAAAAAAAAACAACAAACACAAAAGAAAAAAAAAAAAAAAAAAAAATTAACTGGGCTCCGGCATTTNAAGCAAGAACTGCTGTATTGTCCTAGTCCACCCTTCCCCCAGAGTAGGTTCAGTCATTTTGGTTTTCAAAGTAATGGCCAAACTAAAAAAAAAATTATCCTCCAGCATTTGGAGATGTCTTCACCCAAGGAACAAAAGGAAAAGCAAGAACTGCTGTATTGTCCTAGTCCACCCTTCCCCCAGAGTAGGTTCAGTCATTTTGGTTTTCAAAGTAATGGCCAAACTAAAAAAAAAATTATCCTCCAGCATTTGGAGATGTCTTCACCCAAGGAACAAAAGGAAAAGCAAGAACTGCTGTATTGTCCTAGTCCACCCTTCCCCCAGAGTAGGTTCAGTCATTTTGGTTTTCAAAGTAATGGCCAAACTAAAAAAAAAATTATCAAAGAACCTCAAAAATAAGAAGTTGTTCATAAATTCTGTATTTTTGTTACTTCTCCTGATATAGTTTGGTGACCTCCACAGGTAGAATCCACCATTTTTCACTGACTGACTATTCTGGAAGTCATTATAACATTTGATTTTCATCTCCAAAAGAGTAGTATCAGGACTCAGATCTGCAGAAATTCATAACTAGTCAAGTAGTGACCTGGACCACACTGCTCAAAGTAATCTCTTCAAAGTGGACCAAAATCAACAGGATGAAAACAGAGTTTTTTAAAAATAAGCTATGCACCTCAAATTGTTAGAAATATAGACAATGGACTGACAGTTAATATTACCTTGCATATCAAATCACTGGGAAGATGTACATTCCTTTATAACCTGATTTGGTAGAGCTGAAAGCAATACCATCTCATTCTTAAATAAAAAGTTGTTTCACATGACACAAGCATACAGTTGTCTTGAAAAAAAAAGCAATATGGTTGACACTTTAAATTTAAAAGCATTTCTAATAATTTGCAATGCAAAACTTTTTAAATACAAATCAAATATAGCTGACAGAGACATCTTTTTGAGACAGCCTACAACTAGGAATACCTGTTATTAACTACTTCTATTTATTACTTCACAGTAATCAACTTTAAAGCATAAAACAAAGTTGCTACAGAGACATACTTATGTGACTCATGCTGTACAGCAGGCTAAAGCTACTTGGATGTCTAGGCTGCAGTGACAGAAATGGAACTGCAATCCTGAAGTTTTCCAAGTCAGTGTTTTTCCACAAATTTCAAGAGACTCAAACACAATAGGCAATAAAATCCCCCGGCTTCGAGGCATCACTGCTGAAACCATCTGACAACAAGCTCTATTACAACATAGCTCCTACAAGAGCCAAGTAGTCTCCTCTTTATGAGGCTGCCTGCTCTCCATCACCACTCGAGAAAGCGGTTGCACAGCTCCAAATAGCTCCTCTGCAGCCCAAGGGCCAGTATTCAGGACAGGGTACCCCAAAGGAAGAAGGAAGGGTACCACCCATGCAGGCCATTCAAGCATGTTGTGCAAGTTACAATTCAGGTAGGAGATATTAAAATGAACCTTCAATGCTCTTGTCACCTCTGAGCAAATCAGAGATGTACAGGAGCAGCAGCAGCTCCATCAGCCACTGTTGTGGTGAGAGCATCAGGCTTTGCAGCATCTTCAGTATGTAATTAAAACAAGTCTCACATACATCCAAATAAGACGAGGTGTTTCAGAAACAACTCTGAACAGCGGTATATAAACACACAAGTGGCAAGTGTTGCTTGCATTATATGCAAGTAATAGACACTGTGCTTGGAATTGCAAGCAAGTGCCAGTTTTGCAAGCCTCCAGTGTGCTTTGATGACTAGCTAGCTGTCATTGCTAATTTGTAAGACTGACAACAAGTGATACAAAGTGGTTTGGAGCCTGGATTTTTGAAGTCAAGCCATACTCAGTGCTCTTAAGCAAGAGACACACTGAATTCCTCAAGAAAGCAACTTCTGTTTTTGCAAGAGAAATGTTTTCCTTTTGTCAGAAAAGCCAGTTTCTAACTACCACAGGTCAGAATAAAACCTAAATGTCACTTCACAGTCCATATATATTTATGTAACAAGTAATTGAAACTGCATTTCAAGTGACTAATATTTCTGAAAAAACTTCCCCCAAATCTGCAGCAAATGGCAAAACACTAAGTAAATCTGAAATTGTAACAAAGGGTGGAAGACATGGCATCAGTTATCTTCTCAGCAGCTGAGAGAATCAAAAGCAATGCCTCCTGCCTGACAAGGGAGAAGGAAGAAGAGCCAGACTGCTATGCAGCAGTACTTCTGAACTTCAACTCTCATTACCATCTTGGTGGGTAGCTATCCCATTTTCTGCATCTAGTACATTAGTAGATAGATAATCCCATTAAGTGTATGCAGTTAAGTGTTGAAGAGAGGAAGGTCTACTTGGATTTGGAGCAAACAAACTTTAGGTTTATGTTACACATAGAAACACCAATTCCCATGCTAATCTTACTGTGTTACTCACACAGACCAAGATCACATTGAGCTAGCATCTGTACAAGCCCAATGCAACCCAGTCCATACCAATGTGTTTATAGTTACAATATAAGAGTAGGAAAAAGCAAACATACATCTGGACAGAGAAGCATGAGGGGCAATATTGACGCGACCCAGATTATCTCAGCCTACCAGCTGACCACCCACTGCCAAGATTTTGTAGGTATTGCAGAGAGAGGAGACTTCAAAGAAGCCTTCTCTTCTGTGTCCTAAGACTTGGCAATGACTAGAAGCTTGACTGGTTTGGGTTTTTTTAAATGCAAAAGCTTAAAAAAAAAAAAGCCATGTTGCTTGCCTGTCTTGACTAAGAGCACACTGTTGCAACTATTGCGTTAAAAAAATCCACAATTGTTTGGATAATCTTCCACAAGTCCTGATTAAAAGCTGATTTGATATTATGAAACAAAAGATAATTGTTCAAGACAACCTTGAGGAGTTTTACACCACACTGCACTCAAGATGACAGCTGCATTGTCAAATGTAGACTGAGACAGGCTGATAGCAAGGTCCTTCCTAAATATTTTCCTTTGAAGTGAAACAGATGCTTACAAGTTCTTCCAAACCATGTCTGTCTCCTGCTTTATTTCAAACACACACTAAACACACATAATGAAATGAAGTAGACATTTAATAAGTACAAGCCATATCGATGGCCCATCCAACAGGCAGTCCTAGAATGCGTGCATTTTGTTTCCTCTGCTTAAGTCATTACTGATTTTATGTCCAGGAAAATTAAGGTCTACAGGCAAAAAGCTGTTTCGCAGTAACAGAGGCACGATTGCCACCTGCTGTCCGATAGCACTCACAGCATCCCACAAACACAGGAAGTTAAAAGACTCGTAAGAAACTCAACTTTGCAGGTGTTTTGCCCGGATGTTGCTGGTTTTCTCTAGAAAGGACACACATAAAAAAAGGTCCAGGGTAACCACGGCAGGAAGGATCAATAATCACATTGGCCTTATGGCTAAAAGTCCATGCTACGATTCTATAATAGAGGAAAGGAGTTCTACTAACAAGTTCAAGGATTTTAAATTAACACCCTCTCAAAGTGCAAAGAATAAAAGTCAAGCACTGTCAGAGGACAGAAAAGCTGAAAGATGAGACAGTGAAAGGCCTCACTTGTCAGCTTCTTACTATTGCTTTGAATCACTGGACAGTGCTAGAAACCTGGGTCTCCATCAAAGCCCACACAGCTCTGACTGCCCTGCTTGCAACACCCACAGTCCATGGGTGTGGGGAGATACTGTGCTAAGTTTGAGTGGCCATGCACAAACCTGGGAAGACATCAAATCAAAGCACAAACACTGCAATACAATTAGTTACTTCTAAAGTCACAACTGATGCTGGACAATTCCTCTACTCCCACCCATTTTTTCTTAATTCCAGGAAGTGCTGAAGTTACTTGAAATACTCTATCTGCATTCATGAAGCCTGTAAGCAGTTTGTATCAGACTTTTTAATGGACAAAAAGATCAGCAACACATGGTTTACACAGATAATTATTGCCTCAGGGAGACTAGAAATAGAGACAAAAATGGGTTCAACAATTCGATTCTGAATAGAACTGCACAGTTCTATTCAACTTCTTTATTGGTGACCTGGATGAGAGGATGGAGTATACTGTTAGTAAATTTGCAGATGACACCAAACTGTGGAGCAGTGTCGATCTGCTGGAGGGTCAGAAGATGCTGCAGAGGGACCTGGGCAGGCTGAGTCGATGGGCTGAGGCCAATAATAGGAGGTTTAACAAGACCGAGTGCAGGGTCCTGCACTTTGGCCACAGTAACCCCCTGCAGCGCTGCAGACTGGGGATGAGTGGCTGGAGAGTGGCCTGGCAGAAAGAGACTTGGGAGCGCTTGTTGACAGCCGGCTGAACAGGAACCAGCAGTGTGCCCAAGTGGCCCAGAAGGCCAGCAGCATCTTGGCCTGGATCAGGAATAGTGTGGCCAGCAGGTCTAGGGATGTCATTCTGCCTCTGTACTTGGCAGGGGACCTCATCACTCTCTACAACGACCTGAAGGGAAGTTGTAGTCAGGTGGGGGCCGGGCTCTTCTCCCAGGGAGCCAGTGACAGGACGAGAGGGCACAGCCTGAAGCTGCGCCAGGGGAGGATTAGGTTGGATATCAGGAAGCATCTCCTCATAGAAAGGGTGATCTGACACTGGAATGGACTGCCCAGGGAGGTGTTAGAGTCACCATCCTTGGAGGTGTTAATATCTAGGAAAATCTCTGTTAAAATCCAGGAAAGACTGGATGTGGCACTTGGTGACGTGGTCTAGCTGATGTCATGGTGTTGTGTCATAGGCTGGACTTCATGATCTTGGAGGTCTATTCCAGCCTCAGAAATTCTGTGATAGGGCAGGTGATCAGCAAAGCTTTTCCTTGTACAAGTGCAAGGTTTAGGTCTTCATTCCATCACCTGAGACTCTCAACTTGCAAGCACATGTAATCCAGCAGAAAGATGCTCAGGCCCACATCTGAGGCACAGACCCACACAGAATCACCTCAGTTAGCTAAGCAACACAACTCTAAGGACAATGGTGGAATATATGGGCATGCTGAAAACATTTCACCACTATTTGCACCTCCCAAAGCACCCCACAGTAAGGTAATAAGTTAATTTCTGCTGTGTGTCCACAGCCCTGCCAATCCTCTCAGGATTTCTTAAGTTTCAAGGTATACTAATGATACCTGGGATGTTTTCAAAGTATATTGTGACCTTCCTCACTGCAGTATAATTCTGAGCTAGTCTCCTAAATCCTGAGATTTTGCCACATCCTTAAAGCACATGTTTGACTGAGACAGCAGCTAAATAATACACCGAGATGTGTTAAGCCACACATCTCGGGGTACTTCTCTTGGGTTTCATTCTCTTGATCACAGTTACTACACAGATTTTTCATTTGCATCCAAATAAGTATTACACTAAAGGAAAGAACTACACTGCTACCAGATTAGACAAAAAGCAGAGGGTAAATTCAATCACGTCTAATACTTACCAGCCATGCTTAAAGTGTTTTCCACAGAAAGCAGAAATAAACTTACAGACGACGTCATGATGGAGAATGACCAATTCCCTCAACTATTAACATTGACTTCTCTGATGAATAAGTGGGGACTACGTATAAATTAATCTAGGGCTTTACACACAAGTATAATTGCACCAACTGTAAATTAACTTGAGAAACCTTTGATTAACACTAGCCTGTTCACACTGAAGATGGAAACAGAATTAACAATTTGTTAGCATTATCAGTTCTATTTCTAGAGGAAATTACAAGTCTAAGCGACATGGACAAATACCAGATGACTCTACACAAGAGATTTCAATAAAAGTTTTCACTTTCCTACCTGTACATTGAGATAAAACATTTAAAACACACTTACAAAACATGCTAATAGACAAACTTAAGAAGCTCCAAACAAAACCAATTATCTGTGTTTAGCTCAGCTGAAACAACAGAAAATCACACCAAAAATACCCAACAAAACTGCCACAAAATCAATATTAATAAATACAAACATTCCATGCAAAAAATTCTATATGCAACTTAAGAGCAGATTTTGTGTTTTCTGGATTCCACTTTCAATGGAAAGAATAGTCAGGGTTTGGGTTTTTTTATAGTGATTTAAGAACTGAAAAATAATTTCAAATAAGCTCTAGGGTAAAAACTACTGCGCACTGCAAAATAAAAAGAGTGAGAGTAAGTACATACACAATACTCTTTCATGCCCAGCAACTGACTCAAATACCTTCAAAATATTCTGACAGGCTACTTCTAAAGTAATTCCTACTTCAGAGGTTACAGGATGAAAATTTTGTGTGATAAATTAAGTTGCCAAATGAAATGGATTAGCAATCAGTGAAATTGCCTGATATCAGATCTGTTCCAGATTAGAATCCATCCTTTTTCCCCCACCTGTTCATTAAGAACCAAGTTCAAGGCAACTGCAGTGACTGATTGCGCATTAACAAGCTGTTTATGTGGAAAGGCAGAGTTCAGCCACTATCTATACTTACACACTCATTTAAGCATAATTCACTGATAATATATTCAGCTCCCAGTTTCAATACATAGTACTTCTACCTGGATGTGTAATTTTGGGCTTGAGAAAAATGGGATGCCTCATAAAATTAAACCAGCAGATTAAACTTCAAGGTCAAGGCCAGGAAGAGTCCGGAATAAAATCTGTAGCAATCTCCAGTTAAGAAAACTGGAGAAAGATATTGCTGATATACGAAAACATTTAAACAGGGTTATTAAGTCAGAAGCTTGAGAGAAGACAGGCATATTTTGTGAGGCAAAGCTGAGACTTAATATGAAAAACGACTACTTGATGCAGTAAATCGAGTAACATAGAGACTCCAGTTGAAACCAGTCGTTAAAGTCAATACAACATACTCAAAACCAGACATTTTCCATTTCCACACATCTCCAGTACCAAGACTGGGAGGTACAGCAGGACAAGCATCTCAATTGGCTACAAATTTGTTAAAAAGACTCTGATGTAATTCACTCCCTGAAAGCACCCCTACCTCTCAAAGCAACCAAGAGCTCCTCCCCTCTGCACACCTTCACTCAGCTGGCCTTGCACAGTGTGCTATGTAAGCAAGAAACCTGTGCAGTGTGTCCACCAAACCAGCATCGCCAGCTGGAGTGACTCACTGCAGACAGAGGTTTCCCATACAGGAAACCATCTGTGTAACCGCATGAGATTCAGTAGCTAAATTCCAGCACCACAGGTTAGTAGGGAAAAAAAAAGGACATTGAGATGTCTACTTATTTTCTTCACTAACTCTTTTCACTGTTTATCAGAGTATGACTTCTTACTTCCCATTAGTTTTATCGCTTCCCCTTAAAAAATGACAGCTTCTACCCTAATCTAGGAAGATTAGAGACAATTCCAGCATTCAAGTACAGTTTAGAGGCAGGCACCTAGTTGCTGTAACTGTAGCAACTAATTGCTAATTTAGAAGCAATGCTATAGACTTATTACCAGAAATATCTACCTGAATGGAACTGATTACCTTGCTTTTTCCTGTACATGAAAGGTTTCTCTTCTCAGTACTATATTTTTTGTACAGATATCCAACAATATTTTACAAAGCTAAGAAAAAAATAACGTTTCTTCTGGTTTTCTGCAAGTAATCCTCTTCCCCCCAGTCAAATGTGAATAACAGTAATACCTTTTTCCTCCACAAACATTCCCCCTTGATCTTGCTCCTAGTCAAAAACCTCATTTACAAGTACATTAGCACATGCTTTAACTGGGCCAGTAATAATTACTAACAGGTATGTAGTAAATGAACACCTGAGGTCAACAGTGATGAATTACTGCCTAAGATATATCAGGTACATGGACTTATACATTTTCAGTCTGAAAATTCAACTCCTTTAACAATTTCAGATTTAAAAGTTACTGCATACACTATATCATATTTTTACCTTTATTTATTGAAAATGCAGAGAAAAAAATAGTATATACTGCTTAGCTGACACTAAGTATTGTGTAAGTTATTTTTCAAACCTTACTGATGCTTTCACTGCTTTTTTTCCTCTATCTGGAACTGGCTTCTCTAAAGACAACATATCCAAAGCCTAAAAGTGAGCAGAATAAACTTAGCTGGTGAACTCATCTCATTTGGGTTTTGCCCAAAAACTTTAGCCTGAGCCCATGTTACTACATCACACACACCTAAACCATGAAACCGCATTCAGACTTTAAATAAGTGGCAGCAGAAGACAGACTCCAAAAGAAGTAATTTGTTTAGAGCCAGAGATCAGGATGTAGACCACTTACTTTAGACTAAATTAACCCCCAACAGAAAGACTTGCTCCCTAAATCCATATCATACCCTGGAGAAAGCAGCTCAGACACACTAGAGGGAGCCAGTGGGGGTGGCATTACACATTTTGTGACTTCAGTATTCCATTGTTATCTAAAACTTTTTCCTCACAGCCCGTTTGGTCCACAGAAATGCCTGCAATATGAATAAGACACGTGGGAAGAGCACAGAGAATAGGGCAGAGGGACTAAACGACTCTCCTCCCCTAAACACACCCACACCCTAGGTTCACATCCCAGGACTTACTTGGACATCAGCTAACTGTCCTTATCTGTCTTCAAGGGGCCTGAAATACTTCTGGCATCAGGACAAAGTGACATCCAGGAATATTTAATTTGTTAAAAAGGCCAGTTTTCATGGATTTATGTAGTAAGTACATTCCTCAAGGAGAACCTATCCGTAGTCTTAGAGTATAATATTGAAAGAGCAAAAAAGGATATAAGAGTAAAGTTAAGGTTATTTGCACAACTCATACCCAAACCCTTAAAAAAGGAAATTACAGGACACCTTCAACAAAGCATAAGTTAAACTAATACCTGTCTGCAATGCAATCAGTAGCAAGGAAGCTTCTGCAAACATTATGGAAAAAATAGCACATTTACAGGGGCAGGCAACTGGCATCAATTTTAGATGAGGCAAATCAGCTCCTTTTCCAGCCACCTTCTCTGTCACACTGCATCTCAGCATAACACAGATCCTAATTCTGATCACAACTTCAAAGCAGCTGTTTTGATACATTTGTTCAGACAATAAGGAGAGGCAGAAGTTCAGTTTCCACAGTTGTCCTCTTTTAGCATAATATATGTGTAAAACATCTTTGGAAACTAAATAACACTCAATTTATCCGTTAAAAACCAGGAAAAAGGCGATGCTTTTGCAGTAGTGTTCAGTGATACCTTGGTGTTTAGATGCGTAAGATCACCATGAACAACCCCATTAGCCTAACAAGATTCAGTTATCAATTCAACTGTCCCATTTATCTGTGCAATACTGAAATGGAGAAACAGAATTCTGAGCATAGGGTAAGCCACTAAATTTAACAGAAGTGCTTGGGCAATACAATACGCACTTCAGGAGCTATGAAAGATTGTATAAGAGGGTTAGAAGAATCTCAAAAATGCAGCTGTACCAATGCCCTGACTGACAATTGCTGCTACAGCAAAGTATCACCGTCCCTTCCCATAAGTAGTTTTGCAAGCATCTAATGTGAACCTATCAGCAAGCCTATCAAGTTTCACCGTAATCTGTGTCACAGCAAAGTCACAGGATGAACAGATGAAATATAGAGAAAGGGGGGAGGGGGAAGTAACAGAGTTTCCAACAGATTTCCACAGGACATACCAATTTTATGCAACTTTTCAAAGTTCAAACTTGTAACACAGCGCTGTCAAGGATTTTCAAGACATAATAAAACATTTAAACCACCTACCAGCATTAACGATGGCATCAACCTCCAGCAGTGTAATGTCACCTCTATAGAGAGATACTTTCTCACTCAGACTTCTCTTCCCTTGCAGATCTTCTTTAGGGTTTTCACCTACAAATAAAGAACGTATAAAACCAGGTTACAAACGTGGGTCCAAGATGACTATTTACAAGTCCAGAGCAGGTATCAGCAGTTCCAGCTCCACTATTGCTGGCAGGCTGCAGCATCTTCAGTTTCACCTCAAGAGGGCACCGGTAACCCACAAAGATACCAGCACTTCCCTAAAACCACATTACTTTTTATTTGTTTTCAAATAAGGCAGTAGGAAACACTGAACCCTTGCCCACATAGCATTTTATTTAAATAAGTGTACAAATATACACCCTTTTTGGAGTTAGATCTATGAAATCATTTTTTGGTAACTACATGGATGCAAATTACAGAGTGAAGAATTAGTTAAAATAATCCTCCTCACTAAAGCAATGCTTTATCCAACACTGAACTATTCTGAATGCATACGACAACACACAAGCACACCACGTGCCAACAACCCCAAAATTCAGGACTAGCCCTGGCAACAGGGACAAGAAAAACCTGAAGAAAAGCATGCATAAATTTAGAACTTGGAGCTTTGCCACCTTGAATTGCTCAGCTAGAAGGGTGGGTGAAGACTTAACATATATTAGCTTTCAAAAGATACTAAACAATGCTAAAAAAGTTCTCTTGTTTTAGTACACTCTTCATTTTTGAATCACAAATTCACCTCATTTGCATCATACCCAATCTATGTAACAGTTCAGTTACATCAAACACTTCTATAAACACATATTGGCCAGAATCTTAACCTAGTCTAGAACTGTTACACATCCACATCATTAGCAAACAACTCAAGTGAGAAGGAATAAGAGTGCTTAATAGATTTTTACTATTCTTTTTAAAAATTAACTCTTTGTGACACAAGCCCAGTGACTCGGGAGGCTTAATTTCACCTACCGGCCAGAAATAAACTGTCACAGCAATTCAGTTTTAAGTGGGAAACAGTTCCCAATCATCAAAACTAGTGAAATATACTTTAAAGTAAAAAAACATCATGAGAAGACATGAAGGGATAGAAGCTGTCCAAACAAATCTGGCCCTTTAGTTTTTACATCAACTTTCATTTTAATCAGTTTCCAACAATTCAAGCATATCTGTTCAAATTTGTCACCACTACAAGCAACTGTAAGTAGAAATACAAAAGAAAAATACAAAAGTTCTTTAGTTATTCTAGGCTCAGCACAAGTGGCTGGTATCAGAAATCACCATTCATCTCATCTGACCTTTATCCCACAAACACTCCAAAATACCAACTCTCCCTCAATTCTGCTAACTGAAAAGTTACACTCTGCCTCCATTTTTCCACAGAAGATCACCACTGCAGTTAGCTGTTAAGCTATATTCTGATAAAAATCAGCCTCTGTGACCAATTTACAGAGTCTGATTTATCATCTGCTTTCATGTTAACCCCATTCTGCCAGGAAGCAGGACAGCTGTTTTCCCCATACCTCCTCAGCGAGCATCCTACCAGAGCTCTTCAAATTTACAACACACACCGTCATCTTCCCATTGGGGTAACTGGGGCAGAAGGTGGGGAGACAGTTAACATGAAATGAAAACACATGGAATTCTCCAAAATAAGACCATCTATATTTACAGTACAGTTTGGATACTACAGTATTTGTGCCAATATGATTAAAATAACAGAAAAAGTTAAAAAAATACCAGGGAGAACGATGAAGACAACAGATATCACAATAAAAGAGCAGCTAATTCTCATTATCACCAATTTCCAGGTAAGAAGGTAAGCAGAGATGCCCCATAGTCAATTCACCAGCAAGGCCATCGAGCTCCTTCTGTGGAGTACCACACAACCCTGTTGCAAACACCAGCACTGACTCCCAATTTCTATCCTCCACAGCCTTCACAAGTTTGCCTCTAGTTCTCACTCTTGGTAAGTACTGAGTATATTTAGGTGTGGTTCTCCTGAGACTCCTTCCTCATGCAAAAAGCATTAGTAAATTCACTGCCCTGTGAGTTAAAAAACAAACCAACCAACCCACCCAAACACTTCTCCGTGATCTACCAAGCTGTTCAGCAAACCTCTTACATGCCCCACAGCTCTTCCTAGAGAGCCCTGGTGACTGCTGTCTTTAATACAGCTCAGCACTAAAAGCATATGCTGCCTTGTACATCTTTGATAGATTACCCTCAATTCTTTCAAAAAAACCCTGATTTAACAGAAGACTGGAGCTTGTACTTCATATCATTCTGGTTGTTACAGAATGATGCTCAACACAGAGAGAAGTCATGGAGAGCCAAGTCTTGTTCACAAAAGACATTCAACAAGTCTACTAATAAGCTGCTAATTACAAAAATAATCCAAATACCATACAAATAGTTGTAGGAGACATGTCTGCTTTTTTTTCTTTTACCATCTGTTAGATCTCTTGGGCTCACAAACAACACTTCCTAACTAAGTCAAAACTGGTATTCGACTTGGGATGTTTTCTTTTCCTGTAGTCAATTTAGTCATCTTGGCTGGGACAGTGAAGTCATTCCTGGCCATTAATGAATAACTAGCTTCCCACTTTGGTCTCCCATCTCTTCCTTCATGTCACAGTTTTGTCTGCTGCTCAGATTAAAAAAAAAGAAACTACACACAACAACAAACCTATACTCACTTACTTCAAAGTCTCTTCCCAAACTAAGAATAAATCTCAGATCAGTAAATACATTGTGTCCTCAAATATGCCAAATAAACTCCAACGCTGTAGGTATTATGCTGGAATTCACGGTACCGTAACTCAGCAAGGACAAACTGCAGTTACCAGGCTTTGCCTGTTTCTCAAAGGACATGCACCATGTGTACATACTAGAGCATTAATACAAATCCTAGTGGTGACAGACCTACCCTGCACTTGTGGAGCAATGAGAATATTTCCCGCTCTCATTAACAAAACAGCTTTACAAACACCCTCAAGAAAAAAATCCTGTGGTTGCTATGTAACCTGGTCTTCAATATAAGACACAAAACAGGATTTGAGTCCCTAGACTCAAAGGTGTTAGTTTTTAGAAATAAGAAGCCTGCTTGTCAAGCAAATCAAACTTTCAAGTCTGTCACCCCATTAATTGTCCAAAATATACCTCAAGGACAGAACTTGGAAAACCAGGGAAATTCAGCTGTATTCCACTCCTTAAAGAAAACCAATCAAAGAAACAAAAACAACAGACCACCACACAAGCCACCACACCCAACACAAATGTTTAAACCCCATTATATCAAGCCTATGGCAAAGCCCATCTCAGATTTAGATGAAAGCATCTCAGATCCAAGACAAGATTTTGTTTGGTCTGTGGCTGTGAATATGAGAAGTTTTCAGGGCAAAGAAGCAAGCAGGATAAGAGAATGCATTTTCTGAAGTACTTCCACGGGAATCCCAGCACAGCTACCATAAAAGTTAAGAGAAATGAGAAGATGTTTAAGATCATCCAGCCGGCCAGTGAAGACTGCCTAGGAAAAAAGGCTCCCTCTCTGCTGGGAAAAGCTGGTCCCACCTCCATCACCACAGCTCTCTGGCTCACAAGACAAACTGAACATGTAGTGAGCACCTGCGCAACAAGCCTGGATGCCTTCAGATCATCGATTTTAATTAAGCCATGATTAGTAAAATGCTAAAATAGCTGTTGAAATAGAATTTTGGAAGTATTAAATAAAAGCAATAGCTTCTGCTTTATTTGAGAGCTTATCCTTGTGTACCCTGGGAAGGGTGTTTCAGGGGCTTTCCTTTCCTCCCAAGTAAGGCTCTGCATCCCATGTTAATCTCCAGTGAATAAGAAAAAAAAAAAAAGTAAAAATAGAGGTTTTTACTGGGAGGTGCTCTTAAAACAACAGTGTTGTTGTTTTAACAACAGCATTAATTTGGCTATTCTGATTCCTTCCCAATTCTCACACAGTGGATTTCGTTATTTATTTTTCTTCCTTAATCTCAATATTGTGCAAACAATGCAATATGCATTGTGTCAACAGCAAGGATTATGAATGAACTCAAACTGCAGTTTAAGCACATTAACATTTCACATATTTCATAACAATGACACATGTGTGTCAAAAGCAAACAAACCCTGAGTTTGTTTTGTTTCATGTGGATTTTACCAAGTACATGTAAAGTCTGGCTGTCATCTCAGACAGTGCATTCCTGGAGTCTTCATCCTAGATGACTTCCAAGGACCAATTAATGACAGACCTGCCTCCGGAATTAATGACCCTAATTAATTCAAGACCTCAGGCTAAAAGCATCAGTAAAGCCATTGTCTCTTATACAGGAAGAATTCACAGTCATTTAGAGTTTTCAAGTTCAGATTAAGCCAAAGAATTCATTGGCACATAAAGAAAAAAATATTAAAGAGAGGGCGAATGGAATATTCACAAACTTGTAAAACACGTTTTATATTCCACACATAGCACAAAAGAAACTCTATCCTAAAATGACTGTAGGCTTGAACTACACTCAGTTCAAGTATATTCATTCAAAAGAAAGGAAATTAAATTTACCAAGTGAGACTGAGGTGTAAAGCAATCGCACATGCAAGTCAAAAACCTGCATATTCAAAAGCAAGTGAGGACCT
>VWZY01009129.1:251305-263951 GCA_013399075.1 Chloroceryle aenea
AAAGGCCCTTGTGACACACTTCTGCAAACACTACAAGCCAAGTCAAGATGCAACAACTGCAACCGTCTGAAACTTTGCTGTGCACAAATGTTACTGATTACAGCTTCCCTCCATTTAAATAAAAATACGTATTAGTTAAATGGAACTACTCCTAAAAATGTCATTTCAATATTATTTAAAGCTGAGCAAAATAGAAATTTATATATAAACTGGATTATTAAACCTTCTGTCCAGCGCAGAAGAGCACTTTCTGTGCATCGTAACAAACACATGCACAGCATTTCCTACAGGGCTGAGAAATTCTATGTCAACTGGATTTTCCAACAGCATATCAGCTAGATAAGCTCTCATCATTGCAAACAGCAAGTTTTACAACTTACTCAGACATTAGCTGGAGTGTTAGAGACATTTCTATGAGAAGGAGTTGGGCTCTAGTGAACCAAAAAAGGGAAACCAAGTTTATCATACATGTGTAAAAACCTAATCACTGGAAACCAGATAAGCATCTAATTGTACATGAAGCAAATGGAGCTATGCATGAAAGCTGGTTAATATGACCCCAACAGAGAGCCCACATAGCTTAAGCAGCATCAGTGATTCCCACTACCTTATCAAGGCACTTAAACCAGTATCTTTACACAGTAGTTACACTTTCAGACCTAATGCAAGGCTCCCACATACAGAGATCAGCTGTTGACAGGACTACCTTGGGTGATCACTAATTAGCCCCAGGCAGCAAATCCTACCGGAAGCAATAGCTCAGCACCTTCATAAATGTCTGTCACTTCTAAACTACAGTGAGTAAAAGCAAGCTATACCAGTCTCTTATCCAGTGTCTTATCCAAACAAGTGCCCAGTCTTTTACAGGAGGACATCAGTGTTTTCCACCTGCTTTTGAAGATATCCAAAAGTTCAGTAACCAATCAAGAGGGCATCAGGTCTATACTAGTAGCCATGACAAGGGTACAGTTTTAATAACTTGATCTTGGCCTCAACATAACCTTAGGCACATCACTTCTAGTGAGGCTGGCACACTAGCTCACACCTGTCTGCAGGACACTGAGGATGTACGCCACAGTCCACCATAAATTACGGGTTTGGGCTTTAGCCAAACTACCATACCAAGCAAAACTCACTCACTCACTGAAGTTGTCTTTGTAGAGAAAAAAAATAATGTGTGGATTTCATCTTGCAATCCCATATGCTCAAAAAGAGCTCTTTCTTTATACACAAAACAAAAGGGGTGTGGGAAATAACCAGAGAAAAGACAAACAAACACAAGTTACTGTAAACCAAGATGTATATGTATAACCTATTAGTTTCTCCCCACATAAAGTAACTCACTCCAAGAGTTACTATGCTTCTTCTTTCCCTTAGTAGTAGCCTTGAATATGAGACTAGTCAGTCACTAGAAAAATTCCAGGATGGAACTTGAGAAACCCCTACACCTTCTCAGTGATTTCTGAGGCATAGCACATTCCAGCTTACATAGAGCATCACTGCTGGTAAAGCCATCCTTCTTCCTTAGGGACTTCTATACAAAACTTAAGGGTGCAGTGATGGTCAATAGCTACCAAAAANAGTGATGTTCAATAGCTACCAAAAAAAAAAATTTTTCTCATATTGGATAGAACAGAAGCTTGGGACCTATTAATCTGGTCAAGACACACATTACCAGCACTTAAACATTAAAAATATTCTGGCGAAGATGTGCTTAACTACCCTTTGCATCTCCACTTGCTATTACTCTCCACAACACATTTTAAGCTTATGGTGCTTCGGGCAGGTTGGCCTAGATGATCTCTTGAGGTCCCTTCCAACCCACACATCCGGATTCAATAATGATATTAATTTATTGTCAGAAGCAGCATCCTTTCCTATAGTTAGCTCCCGTCCCTCCAGGAACTGACTGCCATTGGAAATAAAAGGGTTCTCTCAGCTGCATGCACAAGGGCCACAAAATGATAAACTCCATCAAGGACCTGCATAAGCTTAATGTTGTGTGGAAGTTAACTTATAATACCATGGAGTAACAGCCTAAAGAGAAGTCATGGTCTTAACTACATCAAAGACAAAACTTACTTCCTTAGAGTGGATTAGCCACATGGGATGAGGGGCTGTTAAACTATATAATCAGAGATGTTTTGGTTTTTTTTTCCTCCTTCTCCCACTTGCTGCAAGCAAGATTTTTTTTGGTCTTCCCTAAGCACACTTTTCTTTAAAGTGTAACACAAGCATCATTTCTTTGACAGCTAATCCATCCTATGAACATTATATGTGAGCAGCTCACCACGGAATTACAAGGTCAATTGTATACATACCAGTTCTTTCTGTTTACTGTAGTTTCCCACACACACACTGTACTAAATATGCTGGTTTATCCACTTTATATCAGTGATATGACCAAGAGGATAGGAATACTAGACTCTAAAAACAAACCAATCCTTGCTCCCCCCTGTTGTCAGTTGACAGTTAAGTACACTTGCACCTGTAGTTTCTCATCTCTGCACTGTGCAAGGCTATCTTTGGAATAGAATAGCTGAGTACGTGTTCAGGAAGACAGAAAGGTGTGTGGGGTCAGGAGACCACATGGTCAGATTTGTACCACTCTGCAGTTTTGCATCTGTTCAGGACAGATCCCCAAAAGGCAGCCAAGAGCCTGGGAGAAGCAGAGCACACAGAAGCTCCAGTTACTCCCTATGGCTCCAGAAGCCTTTGATATCTGTTGCAGCCAAACGCAAGCCATCTCAGCCTTAAAGTCACTCTACATTATGCCACGGGTATGCAGACTCACGGGCACTTTTAGAACAGACTAAGAAGCTGCAAACACAGTTTAGTGTTGTTACCACTCCAATTCTTTTCCTTCTTCCTTAATACATGCATAACATGAACAGCCATATTGCCACTTCCACAGGGCGCATAGCTTCCCAAGTATTCAAAAATACTTCATTACCATGATCTTTACAAAATTCATATAAGTCACAGATGTTAATCTTAGTTAAGCTTCCCCAGATATTATACACAGCAATTAATAAGCTGTGATCTCCACATGCATTTAAATGACACAGTTTTTTAACCTTAAATGTACTAGTCTTCAAGAGACCTTGTGAGAACACATTCAGCATGAGTAAAAGTGTCATGACAATAAATGAAAGAGACAAAACCAAGTATACCATGAGTTTAAGCAAAGCTGGAACTCACACAGAAGGCCACAGGTAATACCAGGAGATGTTGAACTGTGGCCCACAAGTTATCGCAGTGTTCTAAGTGAACCGGCAGAAAAACTGCTGTATTGTGAACTTCAAAGCATTTCAGCAGCAAATGCACCATTTTCTTTGGCTGACAGATAGCAAGCATCACACTGAGCCAAGATGTCTCAACTGACTTTCATCCTTGTCACTCAGCTAGCAATCTGTTCTAAAGACAGTTGTTAAAGTCACTGTAACAAAAAAGATAATGCAAACTGGTGGACTTGGTTTTTTTGGTGGAGGGATGGTCTTGAAGGGCACCAGTTTCACGTAGTTTATTGCAGACAGAACTCATGGGCTGCTGAGCAACTTCTGACAATCTTAACATTCTAGTAGAACATACTTTATTTTTTCTGTATAATTCACTGAAAATAACAAGCACTTTAGAGAGATGCTATTTCTCACTCGCAGATGCCTGGCTCAATTTCACTGCAGCTTAGTAGCAGCACTACAGTCCAAAGGCTGTTTGATGACCATCAGTTTGATTTCTGGTTCCTGAAGGACATATTCACATCTAATAGGGCCACACTGAGATGCTCTGAAGAGCCTGGTATTACCTCTGGATAGAAAATTGTCTCAAGAAGCACTTGTCAACAGAGCTCAGTACTACCACACCTTGCCTTCAGCATGAAGCACTTCAAGTGGCTCTTCTAGATGCTTTGTCTCTATAATCTTGTGTTAACTCACTGTGAATATTTAGAAAGCTAAAGATTCATAGTACAAAGATTCTTTTATTAAATCCAAACCTTACTATTATACACAAAACCCTCAGTATTGAAGTGGATTCATTTGAATACAGTTGGAAACAATGTGCTATATTTTTAGAAGGTAAGAAAATCCAGATGATGCCAAAATATCTAAACATACTTCCAGCCTTGCTTAATTAATATGTAGGGTCTGCATGTTTTTCCTTTAAAGAAAAGTAAAAAAAACTTCAGCATTTACTGTGTCCTTCAACTTTATCCAATAAACTGTAGTTCTTCCCACTAGCAAAGATCTTGAAACCATCACCTGAACTTGCTGTTTTCTTGGCACTGCTGCTCTATTAATGAATTCCAGAGGCTGAGAGTCAGCAGGACTGTCAGCTGCCTTGAGTTGAACTATATAATTTATTCCATTTTCTGAATTATCCCATTAATTCAGCACCTCATTTTTCTACCAGTGACACACAAAACTTAGTGACACAGAAATCCCAAGACCCTGATTTTTTTTTCAAAAAGCCTTTGAGAAAGTTTTTTTTAAGTCATCCCTCACTGAAAAGTAGGGACAAACTCGGGACTAGCACATACCTAAGAAAAAGCTAATATATGTATTTAATTAAAAAAAAACCACATTCTAGTTATTTGTCTACGTGGTGGCATTTTATTCACTAAACATCACAAAACAAACTACTATTTCTGCACAGGGTGAGTGCCTAGCATAGAGTGATATTTAATAAATAGCATTGAAGTGAAAGTAAACAAGTTCCAGAGCTTCAGAAAACAAGTCCATTATTCATATGTTGCCTGGAAGGAACTCTACTTCAAAGTACATAACAGAATAGATGATATGTGCCTGCCTTTGGTGTGTAAGGAACGATGGATTGCAGTATATGCATACTATCCAGTCCTGTATGACAGTCTCATTCTCTGTTTCCAAGTGGAGAACTCGTTAATAAATGCAGTTAAAATAAAGTTTACATTTTTAGAACTACTTGGAGAACAGTATTTCCCCCTCCCTTTCCTGACATTAAAGACAACACTTGTCAATAACAGCAGTGGAAGCAAAAGGGACAGTGTTATGATACCTGATCTCTGAGGTCCACTTGTGCAGCCTGGCAAGTTGTACATCAACACCCAGGGGTGTTGACAATATAGCCCCTGTGCAAACACAAATACCCACTTCAGCTGGCTTCTCTGAGCTCAGAGCAGTGGGCACCAGGCTCAGACCCTGCATTACATGTTGCATCCAACCTCAAACCAAGGAGTACCAGAAATGTTGATCAAATTCCATGCCAAAACACACACCAACTTGATTTCTTATGCCTAGCTAGGTCCATATGAGAAGAGCTGGGAAAAAAAAAAAAAAAAAAAAAAAAAATCACAGGATTTTGGTTTTGCCACTAAAGAGAAAAACAAGGACGAAACACTATCCATAGTTGCTTTCGACTTCTAAATGTTTTCAAATACATTTGCCACTAAAGAAAAAAAAACAAACAGTCTATCAGCTGCTGTAAAGCATTCCCTGACTCAACTCTTCAGAAGCCTTTATGCTGTTAGACATCCCTCCATTATAAAGTCTTCCAGCCCTGTTAAAATTTACCTTAACATAGACTTATTGCAAGCTTTACTGATTTTCTTCAGAATTTAGTTCTGAACACAAGTTCACACCAAAGGGCAGAAGAGGAAGAGTGGGGAAGAAACTTTCCTCCACAAACTAAGGTATGTTAGCCAAACTTGTCAATAAAGAGCATACAGAAATACCACCGCAGTCAGGTTGGTTCCTTCCCAATGTGAACTTTTTAGGCCATTTCAGTTTCAGCAGTTCCACCTACAGACTTCAATAATCTTCTGTTAACCACATAACAAAAATGTGTGCCTAACTGAAAACTAACACCCTCCAGCAAGTCATTCACCCATAAAAAATGGTACCATAAAGCTTTTGTATTGTTCACATAATGTTTCCTAAATCCCGGTACAAAAAATAATCATGCAGTACTGAACACCTTTCACCTCCTGTTAAGTACCTGCAGGGACTAATGCCAGCCCAGATGCTTTCCCCTTCTCCTATGGCTTCTTACTCCAGCAGCTGATAGATTGCACCTGCTTCACTTTATTTCTTCTTTTCCCTCTTGATCTCTCCTCATCACTCTTCCTGAGAAGCCACTCCACACTTTACTATCTGTCAACTTTTGACTGTATAGAGTTGGAAGTATATGATAAAGAACTTCTTCCACATTCCCCATCAGTTGCTGTTTTGGCTTGACAAGCATTTAGAGGATTTGTCTTCCCCCCTCCCTTCAGTTGACCCCTGCAAGAAGTAGCCTTTCACTTGAAGAACATATCAGAACTTGGGCATGTCAAGTCATTGCCAATTTCACCGCACCCAGGGTTTCACTTGGACTCTCTAAAGTCTCCTTGAGGTCATAGGGATTGTCCTCTATTTGTATCAGTACACAGAGTAGAAGTTCTCATCAGCAAGAAAACCAATCCTATTTTTCATTGTTTCAACTCAGAAAGACAGTTTTTACACAAGACAGTTCTTACACAGTCTTGATGCCTTTAGATTGGAGTCAACATTTAAGGGAAATAAACTTTGAAACAGATGCAGTAACAATCACATTAATATCCACATTTAATTGTACTGATCAGTTGAAATGTAGAAGCATTTCAGCAGTCTAACCTTCTAGAAGTTCACTATCCCGCATGGCTTATTTACAACAAAAAACATCAAAGAAAACAAGTGACTATGGGTATTTTTTCTTGAATGTACAAAAGCTTCAGGTAGCAGAGAAGCGTTTTGGCACAAATTTTGCCTTCCAGCATTTTTTTGCAGCATACTCTGTACTACCAGAAAGAATGCAATAATAGCTACAAGAAAAATTCACCACTGCCATGATTCAATACCTGCATATTAGACTCTGATATTTTGCTTATGTGAAGTGTAACAGAGATCACAATGGAAATTCACACCTTGTCACCTTCAGCAGCCCAAATAATACAAGATCTGTGATTTTTGGCATGTGATTTAGAATCTGAGCATAGTTGGAAAAAACCAAACATAGATTAGGCCAGAATGGATAGAGTCTCCCAGTTATACCACCTGATATATTGCGTATCCCCATGTACCACAGGCCTTCAAATGAACTTCTGAGAAGTTAGGTAATCTTTAATTTTATGTATCCTTTGCTGCCTAGGTAGAAAGGCTTCTTGTTATTTTAAGATGTAAAAGATAGACCTTTTTCTCCTCTTAGAGTATACGGGTACTGCTGTAATACAGATACTTATCAGCACTGAAGAGATCAGCAATCTCTGACATTTCCACATCAATATTAAATATGCCTTTAACAGATAATAGCATTAGTTGTTTGTGACAACAGCACCTGCGAATCTGTCAGCTGCTCCAGATTGGGCTAAAATGCTGCAGCTCTCCTATTTTATCAAAAACAGCTGATTAGTTCAAGACATCTTCTCACCTGAAGTATATCTAAGACCATGTCCACCTGCAGCCACAAGATTACTTTACACACAGGCCAGTACTTGCCCTTAACCTTAACAAAAAGGTCAGAAAATCAGTCTTATATTTGCCAAAGCAGGAAAACATTTTAGGTCTCAGTCAGATCCTTCTCCAAAAAGGGACAAGCCTCAGCCAAGAAAGATAAAGGCGACATGGAAAGAAAAAAGGAGGAGGAAACTAGCTCAGAAATTGTCCCTCTTTTTCCACATCCTTCTGTGGATCCAAGAACTAAATGAAGAACAGGACATCATTACAGAAATACATACAGAATATAGAACTCTCTAAGTGAAACAGATTTTCATTTTTGGTCAGCCTTCACTGCAAGTACTTAGGACAACTTCACTGGTGATCATAAAGATAATACAGCACATGCTAAGAGAAGGGAAGTTTTTTCAGGACAGGCTGATATCCCTCAGCCCAAGCAAGCAGGCAGAACCATAATTAAGAGATGCTTCAAATCAAATCTTCTCTCATCCCTCGGTTTTCAGAAAACACCCCAACTTGCACACTTCCTCTCTGCTCCTCAGCCACCTACAAGACCTCCACTGTTTTGCCCAGATTCTCCACAGCATTATGTTCCATAAGTCCCAAAGAAAGTTCATCAGGCGTGGCTGACTGCTGGAGTAGCTGGAAAGTGTGGTTTATGCAGAGAACAGCTATTTTACATGCCTAAGGGTATCAGTATTATTATGGCTGTCTGGGGATATTTGCAGAATTAGCACACACCAGTAAGGCTTTAAGAAATTTTGTTGGGGTTTTTCCCACCAGCACCAGAAGTGCTCTTGTCCCCTGTAAGGCTGCCACTGTTAGTAACAACAGGGGTTCTCACTCTTGACACTCCTAGAAGTGACTTCATATTGAAATAGCACAATGGTCTGTATTTAAAGATTCCTCTGTTTTACTTACCATCACTTTCACTCTTACTTTTTAAGTCTTCCATCCACGTTGGAATACTTTTCAATGCAACATAATCCCTTAAGTACTCTTTGCGTCTTTCTTCCAACGTCATCTTCAGCAAACGCTCTGATTAGAGGAAAGAGAAAGACAATATTTCATATATTCTTGCACATTAGTCTAGTAGTAACCAATTCAGTGTCCTTGATGCAATACAAAGCCATTTGAGAGAACCAGGCACAAGTGATTTAATGAGTTACAAGTAACAGGAGCTAAACACGGTGCATCTAAATAACTGCATGAGCCCGTTTCTGGCTATCCCAATTCAGCAAGACAACACACCTCTTCACCACACTCCCGGCCATCCAGATTTCATCCCCACATCACTACTCTGCCTCTTCTTCCTGACACTTGAATTCAACGATCAGAGAACTAAGACCAAGTTTATTAAAGTAGGCAACTGCTGTTTATAGAGAGTTTTCAGGTATTCAAGTCTATTCTTCAGGTTCTACATTTTCAAACCAAAACTTTAAAGTCACAATGAAAACTTTTTTACTGAAAAAAAGTTTACCAATACCAGCAAGTAAAGACAGGGAGCACAACACAAGATTAATAAAGTGCTAGTGCATTACAAAAGAAATTAGAGCTAAAGCAAACGTTATGTCACTCTAGATGTCTGGGATGATAAGAAAGTCATTTTTCTTTCATTGAGTTTTTTTTTCTGCAAACAGTATAATTGTCAGCATGAGAAAACTGCTGCTAGGCACATTTTGGGACATTTAATCCCATTTTGGGAAAAAAATAAAATTAGCGGCTTAGGAAGTAGTAGGATACTTGTTAGATACCCAAGAGTAAGTAATATGTACATAAATTTAATAGGCTTTGGCTGAACATAATTCCAAGTGCTAGGAAAGCACACTGCCATCCACTGACTAAACACCTTTCTGAAAAAAATAGACCAGAACCAGCAGGAACTGCATTTGCTGGTGCAGTGCTGCAAAACAGAACCTGGATTTCAAGTGAGCAGCACGGGTTAAGCTTTTGAGACTTTTATTTGAGCATTAACATCACACACTTGGTTACCATATATGGACAGTAGCTCTCTTCCAAAAGAGTCATCATGTCTTTTTTTCAGACATTTACTCAAAAGTAAAGCTTCGGAGACTGTACAATTGATGGCAACTGCCAACTTTTCTCTTCTTCAGACCTTGCTGTAAATGGACTAAATTCTAAGGTAAGCCAAAAAAAAACATCCAAGTGACCCAATACCACAAACAACCCCAGTGCTTCAGCAAGACCCAGTACCAGATTTTTGCAGCCACATCCTCTTCTCCCTCACCACCTCAGCAACACTTAAGGTTCAGCAGAAGATGCCAAGCTTTCTCCCTTTCAAAAGGGAGGGAAAACAAACAAACAAAAAAACCTAAAACCAAAAAGACAAGCCTTTAACAAAACTGTAGAGCATATCACAGCACTCATAGGCTAATCAAGTTACTGGGTCTGTTTTACTATTGTCACTGTACTACTACTGCTACCTACTAATATTTTTTTCTTCACCTATTATTGGGTACTAAATGCCCTTTCATGGTTCAAGAGTCTTTAAGGGTGCATGGGAGGGCCCAACCCATATTATTTGCCTTTGGCATAAAGGAGTAGATTGACATTACAAAAAAATTTTCATCTCCAGGTGAAGAAACAGTGAGTGAGTTGAACAAAGTGATTCCCAGATCAAACATTTAAAAAAATTAAAGATTACTAACATTGGGGTTTGGGTTTGCTATTTATTTAAAAAACATCAAGCAAAACTGAAAGCAAAGTTTCCTAATTATGATGGCCACAGTTAACACAGTCTAATAACCAAAGGCAGGTTTTATACAGACTCCTTCAAAAGTAAGTATCTTTAGATATTTTTGACAGCGTTACCAATTTCTTCAGTTGACAAAAAAATTCTCTCCCATTATTCAGGCTTGGTGTCTTAATTGGATATTTACAAACCCAGAAGTAGAATAATGTGATTAGTATCAACATTATGCACAACAGCTAGGCATTTAACTCCATTACTTGATCTTCGAGTATACAAAGCACCGAGTATTCAACGGGCATATCAGAAGTACTAGAGAATGGTAAACCTGAGAGAGTGTTTGTCAGGGTTGTGGGATTGACAAGCAGAGGAAGTTTAACCCCTTCAGCAGAAGGCAGCCAGAGCCAGTTTTGTGCCTTCAAAACACAAATTGCACTTTATAAGAAGGTTTTCTAAAACTTTACTCTGAAGTCTACATAGATCTTAAGAGTCGCAGGAATACACAAACCTTGTGGAAGATGCTTCCAGCAGCCTTTGCTGCCAGAACAGCTTTCTCCCTGTAGCTTTATGAAGCTACTTGGAAAGTTGCAGGCAGAGCAGTCCTCTGTTTAAGTCTCTGAAATCAACTCCAGCCCTGCTTCTGCTCTGCTTCAGCTGTCCTCAAGCAAAATCCACCCTGGGAGAACATGGACCAGCCTTTAATTACCAAGAAAGTAATTAAGAAAAGCAAGTGTATTGTCAGTGGGTTTGAACTCAATATTTAGGAATCAGTGCTTTTTCTTTTTAAAAAGTTCTTGAGAATATAAAAAGCTGAGAACAATTTTACCAAGAACTCCAGGACAAGAGTAGAATCAGCAAGCTCAGCCAGCTTTACAGGGCTTCAGGAATAACTGGGAAGGCAAAGGCAGATCTAACGAGAGACCAGAGTTCAAAAATACCATACAGGTGAAAAAGTTTGGCTTCTATAGTTTTCCTTCTCAAGTACGTAAGGTATGTGGCAAGAACAGTCACCCAGGGCTACAAACTGAAGAGCAATGCCAACAATGAACACAGAAATTTTTTCTGCCCTCCTCACTCAAAATGCCCAGGGTCACCATCATCCACTTAGTGTGGGAAAGCAGCTACTGGAGCAGAAACTGGCAAATACTGTTCATTTTCACCATACAAAGAGACAACAAGTTCTGAGCAGCCTGCACTCACAAACATGGTCCCCTGGATAGAAAAATCTCACCAAGTGTCCTGAGCTCTGGTTTGCATTCAGTAACATCACTGTTCTGATGGAGATAACCGTTCTCACGGCCAAGACAACAAAAGCATGCCTGCAAGCTCAGGTTTCCAGGTTTTCTCCTCCACTCGATCCTCCTTACCACAGGTCTCGGTTCACATGCTAGGCTATGAATTCACGCAGATTGCAGCAGAGCTGGAGCAGACAAGTGGGACACTCATCAGAGCCTCCAGCTTTCCCAACCTGCCCCCAGCACAAAGCCAGCTTTTTTTTTTTTTTTCTGAAGGTAACGACTACAGTACCAAGGACTCGCACAGGGAAAATCAGTTATAATCGATCACATGTAAGTAATGCCTGAGAAGATTTAAGTTTATCTTCCCAATTGAGAACAGAAATTTAAAACGTCTAGTAGAAATTTGTTGCCTCAACTACGGACACATGCTTTGCAAGGCAGTTTTGAAAGGAAAGGTGTGCAACAAAATCCACTTTGTTCAAGCGGAGTTGGACAGAGGCAGCTAACCTACAGAGATCAGTTTATGTGCGCTTCAACAATTTTTCCTTAAAAACGTGCACTTGATTCCTGCCCCAGACAAGGATAAATCCTATCCTTCAAACTGGTCTTCTGCTTTCTTAAAACACCCACTCAGAGGGCTGAGGAAAGATAACTTGCAACATGACACACAGACCTCCACAGTATGTTTTTGTTGTTCTTATTCTCGTTATATACGTCTAAATTATTTCTAACACACTCGGAACTGTTTCCTCCTAGCTGATGCAAATATTATATTGCTACTGTATTAATTTCTCTTAACTGCTCTCCAGGTAATCAATGTAAAATACCAAAACGGCAAGGCATGCATAAAATGCATGTCCCACTGTTCCCATGCTCTGTGCTTTGACATTGGTGTTCTATAAACTGAAGCTACACAGGGTCCTTCAAAAAACTAAAAGGACTAAGCATTTCTTGGGGGAGGGGGATGCTTTGAGAGCCCCCATACCCCAAACACTTCACCCCGGCTGATCAGCGCCAGAAACAAACTCAAGCGCATTACACCAGAGATACCAATAGACCGTATTTTTCTGGGAAAAAAAAAAAAACAACAACAAAACAAAACAAAACAAACACACACACGAATTACAAGAGACACGTTTTGAAAGCATGTGCCTAACTTTTCGACCAGAAGGTGACTCAGGGGCGCGCAGCCCGCAGGAAAGGGACTGCTTCCCACCCCACCCTCCCCCGCTCACCTAAACCTCAGAGCC
>VWZY01009133.1:10790-30999 GCA_013399075.1 Chloroceryle aenea
CTGGCGAGGCACCCTAGCACGGCAGGAGGGATCCTGGCAGTGCTGGGGGGACCCTGGCAGTGCTGGGGGGACCACTGCTATTGTTCCCAGCAGGTTTACCAGCCAAGTAACTCATTATCAGCATAAATCAGAAATAAAGTGAAATTGCAAATTAAAATACTTTTCTGAATACTATTTTCTATCCAAAATGAAAAATATTTGCAGCTGATTAAAACACACACTTTGTAAAAGCCTCACGACTGCTGGCTGCGGACAGAAATCCGACCGTGCATTTCGTTACCTCCCTGATAATCTCTGAGTGACCACTGATCTAAAAACATAAAGTTACTGTTTGTGGTTGTGTCACAAATACCTACGTTACTAAAGGAAACCAGAGATAAATAAATAAAGCATAAAGACTTTGTAACTCTAAAATTCCCTGTGTTGTCAGAAGAATTTTAACCCGAGCAAGAGAAACCTGTGTACCTGTGTGTGTAGATCCAGATATAGGAGATAATGGGTTTCCAGGGGGTCAGCCCATCTTACCTGTCGGGAGCTCTGGTTTTCCTCTCTGCCTCCTGCTTCCAAGGGTCAGGCAGCTCCTCTACCGCATCCTGTGCCGCAGGCCCCTCGTGGCACCGCTCGGCAGCGAGCCGCGGACNCGTGGCACCGCAGGGAGCCGCGGACGGGAGCTTGCTCTTGGCCTTCCTGGCTCTGCGCGCTCGGCTGCAGTTCCCGTTCGGGGAATGCCACGGGGGGGTTCTTCTGGATTTTCCTTCCTTCCCCTGCTTTTCTAGAGGATCCTTTTTCCTTCCTGGCTCCTGCACCAGCCTCCTGGCTGGGGCTCTGCCTGGAAGTGATGCAGGCTTCTGTTCCCTCTCGCCGCCCCCAGCCCAGAGCGTGTGGATCGGGGATAATCTGGTTTATGTTCACTCTTTTCCAGGTCAAACTTTTTGCTGGGACAGTGTTAAGCCTTTTGTCATCATTCGAGGGCAGCAAGCTACAAAACATTGTGCTGTGGGCAGTGGTCTATTGAAAACTCAAAAAAAACCCCTACAACTGGATTTGCTGAGTGCAGCTTCACCTTTTTCCCTACAATGGGCTTGCAGGGTCTCCAACAAACCATCGGACACAGCCTGTGCTATGAAGGAATACCTCAGAACAAAACACTTCATCTTCAGTGTTTCCTTGTCTTTCCATGTTAGTCCTCTGGGACTCTTCTTAAATCCTCTCAAGACAGGTTTTTAAATAACTGAGAATAACAAATATAAATGTGTGACATATAAACCAGGACACGGTCACTTCTACAGAGAAGCAATTGACTACCTGCTTAGCAGGGAACCCGAATATATCCAGCTTATCTGAATCAGTAGAGGCTCCTGAGCTGGGAGCTGGTGGGAGCAGCAGAGCCAGGGCTCCAGGGAGGAGCCTGTGGCTGTAGGACAGGGAGGGGGTTTTTGGCTTTCTTCTTTGTCAGCTTAGTTCTAGCTTCTCAAGATGCTCGGTCGGAGGTTGGGGAGGTGCAGAAATGTCCACGTACCCCAGTTCAGCTTCAGCCCCACAGGCACTGCCCTTTCCATCGCCCGCAGCAGACCGGGAGGGGGTTGGAGTTTCTGAAATGGCAATGTCTCTTCTGCTCTCTCAGTAATCAACGGCGTCTTCCCGCTGGCAACGGCAGAAGCAATTGCAGCTTCCTCAGAAGGCTGAAACAAGAGAAGGTAGGAACACGGATCAAAGAAAAGTGTAGCTGGGCAAAACCACCACGCTTGAAATTTCTGCTCTACTTGTGTGGTTGAACCATGGAGCTGACAAAAAGGGTCTGTGGTGCATTCTGTCGGTGCTGACGACTACCGGGGATGTCCCCCTCAGTGCCATCCATGACGTGGTGATTCCTGCCGGCCCTGGAAGCACAGGCTGGCGATTTCTCTGCTGGTTACATGGGGAAAGGGGGGATGAGGCATTTTCCAGGGACCTAGGGCATGGTGCTTGGAGAAACACCCACTTACAAGTGACAGGTTCCCCCCAGACCATTGTGGCTGAAGGCAGGACAAGGCAACGCAAGCAGATCACAGACCCCAGCCGTGCAGGGGGAAGGGGTGGTGGATTTCCATGGGTTTCCAGCAAGGATTGGCTGCAGCAATCCCCGGTGCAGTCAGAGGAATGGGCACCCTCTGGGCCTTCACCCTGCTTTGCTAGAAGCTCCCTTGCTCTTAAGCCTGTTGCATTTTTCTCTTTCCTCGTCCTTCCATCCAAAGAAGGAAATTCCACTTGCCAGGCTGTGAGCCTGCTGATGCCTGGCATTCAGTTTTATAAAGGCTTTAGAGATTTGTCACTCTGGGGTTGTCTGGGATGCCCAGGAGGCCAGCCCCAGTGCTGCTGAAGGGGCCTGAGTAGCCAGGGGAAGGCTCTGATGCTTTACAAGAAGAAGAGGGGGGAGCAGAGGTGATCCGAGAGCTTACCTTCTGTATCTGGCCTGAAGGACTATGACCAAAGAATGAAAGCTAAGGAGAAAAATAAAAACAAAAATAAAAACTGAAAAGGGGAGGGAAGAGAGGAAAAAATGGAAGAGAAGAAAGAGAATAAGAGTTTACAGTGTGTTTAGCTGAGAAATAAGCCGTGGTTACAGACAGAGTGCAACAAAACGCTCAGTTGAAAAGAAATATGAAGTATGAAGTGAACTCTGAGGCCTTGGGGCTCGGCTCAGCCAGAGTCCCCACGTCCCTCAGGCCAATGAGAGTCACCTCCTGCCCCAGCAGAACCCAGCCCAGGCACAGCCAAGGGCTCAGGGAAAATGGGGAGGAAAAAAAAATAGCTGAATTCTTCTGATACCTCCAAAAACCCCCAAACACAAAGCTGCTAAGGTTTGGGTTTAGTGCCAGGTGAAAGTCCAGCTCAGCCCCTGAGCTACCTGAACAAGTTCTCCCGTGGCAATTTCACTGGGAGCAGCTGGTGTCAGATGAGGGTGATTTTAGGGTAAAATTCAACAGTTATGGCCTGACAGGAGGAAGCTCGATGACATGAACCACGGTGACAGTGACTACTGTGGCCAAGGAGAGGAGAGCAGAGCAGGGAGAAAGGGTCCCCTCCTCCTCCTCCCCTCTGGGGAGGGCAGCCCAGTGCAGTGCATGTGCTGGAGATGGGAGGGTGATGAGATCCTGGCTCCTTCCCCAGAGCAGGTGCCAACCTCATCCCTCTGCTGCCCCCCGCTCTCCATCACTCCCTTCCCAGGGCAGGCAGACCCCCAGTCCCTGCCAGTCCTGCCTTTCAGACTCTGCTGAAGGATAACAGACGGAAAGACTCAGATTTGGCTGGGAACTTTTCCCTCCCAGAGGGACTAAGGCAGGTGCAGAGCAGTCCCCTGGAGCGCTCTCCATTAGCTCCCTGCACTAACCAACACAAACCTGCTACAAGCTGCTTTTCCTAGCCGAGGTGAAATGAACCGATGGTCATGTGCACATACAAGAGCTGTTTCATCTGCATTACCTTACCTTTTCCTCTAACTCTTTTATTTGTCTTTTTTGGCCTTCAATTCTTTCTTCTAGCTCCTTAATTCTCTGTCAGATTTCAAATAAAAAAATATTTATTAACCAACCAAATACAGATGTACCCAGAAGATGCTATGAACTGTGTGTGCTGCTCTTCTAAGAAGAATTAATCGGGGCGTGAGCTGCAGAGGAGCCGTCTGTGAACGTCCCTACACACGACAGGTTCATGAGAACCAAACCGCCCCGTTCGCAGGGGTCACCCAGGGCAAACCAGTCTGGCCCCAGGCATTTCTGGTCCAGCTCCCCGAGGAGAGGCTGGTGCTCACAGGTTCACTACTCTTCACCTGCAGGACCATCCCCCCCGGCGTCTCGCCGTGCCCCTGCGCCAGCGCCTACCTGCTGCGCGTGTTGAATCAGCTCCATCCTTTCGCGCAGGATTTGGGCGTCCCTCTCCCGGAGCTCGCTCATCACCTGCCGCTTCCATTGCTCTACGGCGCTCTTCAGTTTCTCTTTCTCCTCTTCTGAAAGAAGTTCGGAAATTTTGGCTCCAGCTTCTTGCTGCAGGGCATCATAGAGCATGGCTTCTAATTCCAGAATTTGCTAATCAAAAACAATATAAGGCTGTCAGCTTCACCTTGGTCTGGTGGGATAAGGAGTTTGTGAGGAGCTGAAAATGCTGCCCTGAGAAGGCAACGGGAGTGGCGGAGGGGCTGGGTGTGGAGCCTCTGGCACAGGGCAGTGCAGAGAGCTCCGTGCAGGGGGAAACACTTGAGGCTGTCGTATGGTGTGGGGCTCTGAGCAGCACGGCCCTTGCTCTGCCTAATCTGCCTCTGGAAAAGTATAGGGGTGTCAGCCTCTCCTTCCCGGGGGTGGGGAGGTGGCTGTGGGGAGGAAAAGCAAACCAAACCAAACCAAACCAAAACACCACAACAAAAGGAAAGGAAAAAAAAGGACAAGGCAAAAGGGAAAGAAAAAGACTTCCACAGAAGACTGATGTTGTGAGTTACAGATATGTCCTAAATTTGCTGTCCAGTCTCCCAGCTATTCTGGCAGCAGCAGCAGATGTGGCAGCAGTTCCTGGTCCTGCCAGAAGGGAATGACTCCCTGTTGTGTGCCGACAGCATTTTGTACCAACTAGCTTAAAATGTCTCATCCAAAGGTGTTTCCAGCACTGCCCCTGGCAGAGCTGCCAGCTCCAAGAGGAGCTCAAGAACATCATCTGGTAGCTGGGCTCTGTTCCTGCAGGTCTTGGGCTGCAGAGCCTTTATTTACTGCATCAGGAAACGTCTGTTGCACGCTGAGGGATGTACCCTGCAGATTTATTGAGAGTACACATGTAGGAAATGGACTGGCAGTGTTTCCTCAGGGCCACCGAGCCTGGTACCCTCCTAGGGCAGGGGACCTTGGGGGACAATGTCTTCTGCTTCCAAGATAAATGCTATTCCTTCAGGCAAGCTGAAATCTTTTTCAGCAAGTTTGATATAGAGCAAGAAAGCAGCACCTGCCAGCGCTGCAGCACACCTCTCCAGAGCTGGTGGCATCTTGCAGAGCTCTCCAAGGCCTCAGGAGAACGTGACCGCCGCAGTGCGGCTCAAAGCCCTAGATGGGCTGTTTGGAAAAGCCACGGAAGCCTGCTGTGATAATTCAGCTCAATTCAGCAGGTTTTTCCATGTGAGGCTTCTAATGTTTTCTTGCTATGGTGTAGTGGAGTCAGGACAGAAGATCACCAGTGTTCAGAGATTCCCAACATCATGGCAAGTGTTACAGACACCGGTGATAACCGAGACAGCAGCCGTGGTGTCTGCAGGAAAGGCCAGGTCAGAGCTCAGAGGAAGGATCTGCGTTCACTTTGGAAACCAATTCCAGCGTCCTCACAGCCCCTAACCATCTCAACAAGATGCTGTTATCTGAAACATGCCCCAGACCTCAGTTCTACAGCCGTTCCCCTCTCTGACTGCACTGAGTTGTGAAGGGAGATGAGCATGGAGCAATCCAGTCCCCAGAGCAGCAGCAGTGTCAGGGGGCTCTGTGTCAGCCAAGTGCTGCTCCCAGCAAAATCCCTGGCCAGCAGCGAAGGGTGTGAACAGCGTGCAACAAGCTTAGTCACAGCTGGTAATCTTGGCTGCAGGGAGGGGGAGATTAGCAGCTCCTCATCTCAAGGGCCACAAAGGAAACACAGAAGTGAAACAAATCCTACAAAGCAGAAAAGATTTTGCCACTCAGATTTCAGGGCAGAACCTCAGGCTTGCTTGCTGCAGCTGGACCCGGGAGGAATGCCCATCGCTTTGCCGGGGGACGCGTGCCTGATGTCTTTAAAGAGCATGAGGAACATGCAAATAACCCTCAGCTTCTTCTGCTGCAACGCAGCCGGTGAGGATCCTTCCCTCTCCGTGAGCAGCAGAGCTGGGGCAGCGAGTTGGGGCTGGATCCTTAGGGAACCTGGGGCCCTGGGGGTGACTGAATGGATGGAGAGCAAGGGGTGCTGAGCAACATCTGAGCTCTCCTGCAGACACCGTGATGTTACCTGGAGTTTCAAGCAATGCCACATGATTTTCTCCCCACTGCTGCCATCTCGACTTTCTGAATATTCTGAATTATGGATCTGTTTCAGAACTCGCCCGAGACACAGGGGATGGCCTCTCTCAGGGCTGATCTTTGAAGATGGATCCTACGGGCTCAGCCTTTGGCTGCACCAAAGTGCTTCTCGGAACAGCTCAAGGCTGTGGGAGATCCTCTGGTGTTAGGGCTGAGACCTCGGGGAATGGGGGCTGTGTGGAATTCCCAGGGTTTCCACTCTGCATAGGCATCTGTTCCAGATGTAGTTCAGCATTTGTCAGGATGTCTGGAAAATCATCCTTACAGGCACAGAGAGTGTATGGGGTAAAAACTGCCCCAGATGGTTTGAGATAGAAGCAGTCACAGATACCCAGAGAAAGAGGGGCAAGTAACTCGTGGCTTCTCACAAAGTCTGACTGTGGTCAAGATTTAAATGGAACAGAAAGAATGATATGAATCAATATGAAATCTCTGCAGTAATCCTGTCCATGAGCATACACTGGACTTTAACTGAAGGAAACAAGACAGTGGTGACCGAGGAGGGGTTGGAGCGGGTTAGGAGCAGCTAAAGCTGAACCTGACCTAGGTCAGTTTCACAGAATCACAATTTCTCCAGCTATTTTGGTGACAGGGGCTGCAATCTAAGAAGATGCCTAGGTCAAAATCGCTGTTTTGAAAGGAAAAGAGAAATGACTGAAAACAGCATTTTCTTATCAGTCATTTACTGAAACCTCTGCTAAATTAAACCTTGGGTTTAGCAAATTACTGTTCAGGCTCTAACCCTACAAGGACCATGCCAAGACAAGGACTTCTGTCCACGGGGAGCTCACTGCTAGCTCAGGTAGAGAGGATGTGGTTCCAATCCAGCCCCTGTACCCCGCAGGCCAGTCCAGGAGCAGCACTGTCCAAAGCAGCGGGGTTTTCTACAGCGAGCAGACCACACAAATCACACGAGGTGTCGGCATTTGGTCCAGACCGGTTCTTCTCACCTTGTGAGCTTTGTCTAGGGACTGCTTCCTGAAGTCCAGCTCCTCATCCAGGTATCCCTTCTGCTTGCTGAACAGCTCCTGGGGACACAGGGACAGGGTGGTCAGTGCAGGGGCCGCAGCCCTGACTGGAGGCTCTTCCCTCTGCCTCTCTCCCCCTCGCCCCCAGTACCTTTTCATTCTCGAGGTCCAGCATCTTCTGCTGCAGCGCCGACTCCGTCACCTCTATCTGCTGGAGCCACTGCGCACAGAACAGAGAGCGGGCGCCTCAGGCCACAGAGCAGCGGCGGCTGAACCGCGCCTTGGGCCGCTCCGCCGGCCGCCAGCACTCCTGCAAGTGCTCACAAAACCACTGAAGACATGAGGAGCATTTAATGATATTATTACTTTTTTCTTCTTTTTTTATGTATTAGTGATGGAAAAAGTGTTCTCTCAAAGCCTGGCCATTTACCTACTAACATCATAGAGGCATAGAAGTGTCTGGGCTGGGAGGGAACTCCAGAGCTCATCCAGTCCAACCCCCTGCTGAGAGCAGGGGCATCCTCAACTCGAGCAGGTTGCCCAGAGCTCTGTCCATGTCTTGAATGTCTCCAGGGATGGGGCCTCAACCACCTCCCTGGGCAGCCTGTTCCAGTGTCCACCACTCTCCTGGTGAAGAACTTCCTCCTGAGTTCCAATCTACATCCCCTCCTTTCTAATTTAGCATCATTTTGTTAATTAATATTTTAAAATAAGCCACGCCTGTCTCTATTACCCGAACGTTACACTAATCTTGGTCAAAATAAAGTGTAACTCCACGGAAGGAAGGATGGTGTTCTGTGATGGAGCTGCTGTTCAGGTGGCCGGTGTCCCCCGGCGAGCCGTTCGGAGCGCTCGCTGCCGGGCCGTGCGGTTGTTATTACCTTCTCAGCCAGCGTCAGCACTGTCCTTGCTTGTATGACAACTACTTGCTCTTCGTTGGTCAGATTCTGCACCAAAAGCAGAACATAATTACAACAAATCCCCGTGTCTTGCTGTTAATCCTCTACCTGGGCCACTGCTGCGTTAAATAAATATGAAATTAAATATTTTCCAGGAGCAATAAACTAAGGTGAAGAAAATCAGTGCTGTAGTGAAAGGCTGCTGTAAAAACTATTGTACTCTTCACGCTGAATTGTTGTCATGCATACAGTTAACTCTGAAATTCTCACACCTACCAACCCCCCCCAGACCAACAGGCAACGTTTGATCTGTTCTTCCCACCAGGGAATAAGCACACAGCTACACAAGACCAGATCAAGCTCAGCACAAGTGCCATTGAGGAAAGAGGTGCAGGCTTAGCTCCCTAAGTTCATGCACGGGAGGTTAATCCACAACCCTGGCTGTGTGTGGCCAAGTCAGGATGTTGGAAAACATTTGTCAGGATGTTTGGTATTCAGCCTGTGCTTTGAAGCTTTTGAAGAAAACTGAAGTACTGAAACTGTGTTTTGCACCTCATCCCAAACCTCGCTCCTACTCTGACCACTGAATCCTTCTAGGCTGGGACCCACACTTGTTCAGACCCAGAGCCATCAGCTCCCCATCCCCAGGGTAATCGGGAGTTGGTAAGAAGGGTGATCTGGTGAACCTCGAAGTAATGCACAAGGCTGGGACAGGAGAAGTGTTATCTGGCAGGAAAGGGAGGAGACTTCCCTGAGGACCCCTGAAAATTGTCTCTTCCATAAATGCAAGTTGTTTGGGGTTTTGTTAGGCAACTGATGCTACATTAGAAATGAACCCATGGGGTATCACTGGTGTTCTGTTCTGTGAGCTGTCCCCTGAACTGACTCCCTTGTTTGGGAAATCATAGAATCCTTTTGGCTGGAAGAGACCTTTAAGATCTTCAAGTCCAACCATCCCCCAGCACTGCCAGGGCACCCCTGACCCCTGGCCCTCAGCACCACAGCTCCATGGGGGGCTTGGAAACCCCTCCAGGGATCACAGGGACTCCCCCCCTGCCCTGGGCAGCCTGGGACAGCCCTGGACAGCCCTCCAGGGGCTGGAGGAAATTGTTCCTCAGCTCCAACATAAACCTCCCCTCGAGGGTTTCCCTTACTCAAAGCAATACTTAACTCATGACGGTTCAGTGCGAAGCATCTAGAAGCTTCCAGGGGGCTTCACAGAAACACAGGTGAGAAAATTCCCAGAAAAGGATGGAGTTACTGGCACATAAGTTAAGATCCTGGACTCCCTAACAGCCAGACGTGACAATGTGCAGCCAGGGGCAGAGTCTGCCACTGGTGGCTGAGTCTGGGATGTGAAAGTTGTGAAAACAAGAAAAAACAAGTGATACAACAGTCTAGAGTCAGCCTGAAGCTCTCAGAGCGGAGAACTGGAATCCTCCCCTTGTGTCCCATCTGGGAGTTAGCTGTTGTATGTAACAGGGGAAAGGTGAATCAGGAGGAAATGACATTGTAGAGGTTGTTGATATAAATAAAGAGGAAACTAAAGGGAGCTCAAAACAGGAGAAAAGCTGTTGCCTTTTCTGCTTGCCTGCAAGGTACCTGTTGGGGAGGTTGTTCCAAAACACTGCACAGGGCTGACCTGGCAATAACTGCACTGCAGCTACACCACTACAGGGGTCAACAGATTAATGGGTATGATCTTTCTACACATCAGCAGGGTCAGACTTATCCCAGGGATAATAAAACTTTTATGTCTCTTTTCTTTACTCTTTGCATACAAAGATTTTAAGATTCTTCCTTTTTCTGCCGGCATGAAGATCATGAACTGCAGCAGTGAAGATTATGAATTGTGTCAAGAGGTTTCACATCCTCCACTAACTCCTGCCTTGGTTTGGTGGGGCAGAGCATGCAGGTAACAGAGCCTGAGGACAGTGGAGAGGTGATGCCCTGACTAGTTTAGCTGGAGAAGTGGACAAGAGGTGCTTTGAGGCTGCCCTATGGACCTGGGGACGGTGGTTTTGCTGGTCCCCAAGCTGAGCAGAGGCTCAGAGGGGAGCAGGTTCAGCTCAGGTGAGGAGCTGTGAGAAGGGGGGGACCTGGGTGGGGACCTTTCTGCAGACCCGATGTCAGTGGTGGGGTGTCCCAGGGTGAGCACCTGACAAGGGCTCTCAAGCCCCTGGGCTAGAGAAGGGCTCTGCTCTCCTCTGCCCATCACAGCCACAGGGCTCTGTGCCTCTGCTGGCAGACAAGAGGACAGGAAAAAAGTATCTGAGAGTAGGCATGTCTTCTGTACACTTCACTGCAGTGCCATCATCACTGCCACTTGCAAAAGAGAAGCTCTTTCAAACTCATTATTTGCTGCTTCTTCTCACGTTGCTATCGTAGTGTTTTTGTTTAGTAACCTGGTTACTACCAAGGGTTTATGGGTTACTGGGCAAAATCAAAACACACAGCTGCTAAAATGTAAAGCAAAGCAAATGCAGAGTAAGCAAATAAACCTCGTCTGAGCAGTGGCCGGAAAAAAAACAAACAGCAAAGCTTCAAAATATTTTCCAAATCACTGGCAAAATGAAAGCAATCTTGTGACAGCAAGATCCCGCCCGGCACTCGTCGGAAGGCTCCTGATCAACAACACCTTGAGAAGCCAGAAGCCCGTAGCTCGTAGGCAGTGCTGTGAGCAGAGGGAGGCCAGGCTGTGCAGCAAACCAGGGAGGCTGTGCTAGCTCAACGTGAGGACAAATATTTACCAAAGCATGCACAATTGATTAAAGGAACATACACTTACGGCGTTATCCCCTAAAATGTCCAATTTTTTCATCAGCTCTGCTACTACTATGTCCTAACAAGAGAGAAACGGAAAACCAGGAGTCAGCAGGGAGCGTCTGATTTGGCTGAGGGAAAGGAAAGTAGGAAACAAGAATCCCTTACTGTTACACCTTCTGCCTCGCAGTAGACTTGGAGAGGGCTTTTCCCCTCCGTGAAAGGACCGTGATGGAAGTTGATGGCCGGCGAGCGTCGCTCCCTCTCCTGCAATGACAGAAATTGCCGGTCACCCACCAGGGCACGTCCCAAACGGCACCTTCAGCGGGAGCCCGAGAGACGTGGTTTGGGAAGGGCTGGCCCTGAGCTGAAGACTTTGCAAGGCAATGCTTTCTTCCGAGCTGTTGCTCGGCCAGGGCACGTGTGTGTGGTGGCCTCCGAGCGGTGCGGACGGATCCACAGCTCCAACACCTGCCCACCGCGCTTCTCCGCTGGGCACCGACCGTGGCCCCTTACCTGGTGCTTTGGGTACCCGACATGTTTGAACAAAACTCTGCTCTGACACCTGTATGCCACAGATGGCATTGACACTGTAAGTGGCTACTTTGTGAATCTCTGCCTGGAGAGTTCCAGAGCCGCATATAAAATGGTTTATAGACAGCAGGGCCAGAGGAGCAGCTACAGCAGCCTAGGCCACACGACTCCTTTTCAGTTTCAGCAAGAGGTGGGAAACAGTGATGGGTTTTGGCAGTGATAAAAAAGTTCCTTTTTCTTTCCCACGTATGAGCTGTTCTGGTTTTCTCTCTCTGCATTTCCAGAACAGATGGAGCATAGTAAAATGTGTATCTACGTCGTGAGCCGATCCTCTAGGTCTTAGAATGACTGAAGGAGTCAGACTGCCAGAACCAGCTACCAAGAACATTGGTCCCTGGATGCTTGGGTTTCTTTTCCCTTTTATGAGCACTCTGTACCAAACCCTTTGGTCTCATTCATTGTCATGCAGCTCTTTACAGCCAACACGGGTGATTTCCCAACACCGTGCTGCCCCTGGCCGTGACTCGAACAGCCCAGGACGGGGAGGGGGCAGGACAGTGACTGCAAAATGTGCTCACTTCAAGCTCCAAGATCCTGAACTCCAGGAGCTCGTTTTGGTCCTTTGCATCTTGGACATCATGTTTTAAGCGAGCTTCCTCAGCTTCCATTTGTTTTATCTGCAAAGCAAAGCAAGACGTTGTCAGCGCCGCTGGCGGCGTCGCTCGCGAGCTACCGCGCACGGACTGTCACCCGGAACCGTGGGTCAGCCAAGCACCCAGGGACCCGACCCCCCCTGGGGTCAGCATGAGCAGGGCCATGTGGCATCAGCACCAGAGCACGTGGGGCTTCTCCCCAGAGCCAGCTCCTGGCAGGCTTATGAGGGTCTTGTTATTCCAAGGGAATTATTCCCAGTAGACCTGTGCGATACAGACCAGGGCACTGCACCTTCCGCATTCCTTAAGCTACAAATATTCTCTGAATAATGCCAGTGGAAATGTTGAACACCTTTTCTACCAGTTCTTGATTTCTTCTGTACAATGCTTGCTTCTCCTCAATCCACTTCATGTCCTTGAAAAAGAAAAGACCGATACTGTAGGTGCAGCTGGCAGTGTCCAGCACAAACAGCAGCGAGCGCTTGGTTAAATCACACATCAGAGGAGAGGGGCAGACTAACAGTCTGTTTGAAACTCTAGCTCCATTATTTCCTAAAGCAACATCCTAAGCTAAGCTTTTCCATCTTATTTTCACAGAGGCTGTAGCATGCACATGGAGCAGAAACACTTCAGGGGTGGAAAAGCTCTTTCAGATGAAAAATTGGTTTGCATCGAGACCGTTTGCATTCTGGCTTTGCAGCTGGGGTGGCATTTCTACTGTGCTGAACACAGTGGCATGGTTCTCAGCACTGGCAAAAATAAACCTTAATTTCCAACTAATGTCTTATGACTACAAAACCCACAAACCCCAGAACATTTCCACCAGTCAGGCTAATGACACTAAGAGGTTAAGCTGGAAAGGGATTGCTCAGAGAATTTACCACTATTTTAAAGTTCTGAACAATTTTTTTTTTTCCTTTTGTCCCACCCCCCCTCTTATTTATTTTTTTTTTGTCTAGAAAAGTAAGGCAGAAGGTAGAAACAGCCTGGCAACATTTCTGGCACTTCCCTGGCACATCTGCTTTGTCTGGAATGAATCAGCTGTTAGAAAGTCGCATCAGGATTCCTCTGTACACAGGAACACTCACTTGCATAAAGAGTGCCAGCACCAGGCCTGTCTCCAGACCCTTCCCACCCCTCAGCCACCTGTTACCTGCCCCTGCTCAGCCAGAGCCTTCTCCAGGTCTTCTATCCGAGCCTGCGACCGGTGGATCTCTGCCTGGAGCTGCTCGCGTGTCTGTAGCGTACGAGGGGAAAAGAAATAAACCAATAAATCAGAGTTTCTCTAGAAGGCAAAAGCTAACACAGGGACAGGGAATACTTGAAACATCAAATGCTTTTAACAAAGTTCTTTGGCAGAACAGATTTGCAGCGGAGCAGGGGGTTTAGTCATTAATCATAAAAGAAGGCTAAGACAGGATAATAATTTTGAGCCCTAAGCCAAGACTAACATTAAGTTCTGTCTCCATGAAACAAATAAAAATTGTTATGCCTTCAATAAATTCTTTGATGAGTTAAGATGATCAGAACGAGCTAAACAGCAGCAGACTGTGTTGCTCTTTGGGCATTGGGTGCTTACTGGGTGGTGTGCAGTTTTTCACTGTACTTGTAGCTCCACAATTAAATATATTTTATATATTATCTATAGACACCACCTGCCACACGTGTTCCTGGAGAATAAATCTAATTATTAGTTAAATATTGTCTTACAGAGAAATGGCTTGAGCAAAGAAAAAGTTCTGCTCTTTATCTTGTTACTTCCAGTGGAAATGATCTCACTGGTTTGCACCACCTGCATTTTTCACCCTCTTTTTGTCTCACTATGGAAAAAGTAAAATCGCGTCACTGCTCATGTTTTGTGTCATTACAAATTCACTGACGTGTGGAGTCCCCAGCACCACGGGGCAGAGCAGCTGCTTCTGGGAACATCAGCTCTGGTGCAGTTGGGGCATTCAGAGAGGGTGAGATGGGCTCTGGCTGCCAAAGAGGGAAGTGCTGGGAGAGAAGGGATGCTGCCGAGTCGGGCGGCTGCGAGGAGCTTGCCAGTGGAGGCAGGGTACATCCTCTGAATTCCTCAGGGGCAGAAAACCAGACTAGTTACATAGCTGGGAAAGACAGAATATTCCTGTCACGATGGACTCCGGCCAGAGGAATTTGGTTTGGTTCATAACTCACAGGGACCTGCTGCAGCTGGGCAGTCACCGCTCAGTGGTATGTGGTGCTGTGCTGCAGCTGCCACCAGTGTCCCCACTGGAGGTGTCCCCACTGGAGGTGTCCCCACTGGAGGCACCAGGCTGGGTGTATGGGTATCTCCCAGCATCCTCATCCTCACCTGGAGCTACTGGGGGTGTTCCTGGATAACACCTTCACACAACAGGCTTTGCAGTTACATTTTCGGGCTAAACATCGAACTGCCAGCTTGGAACAGAATCTGTCCTTTATTTACTGTGTTGACCCCTGCATTCTGTGCGTGGCAAGTCCTGCCAGCTCCCTGCCATATTCAACACACCCATAATGAACAGAGCACCTGGTGCCAGATGTCTGAAGGCACAGGGGCCGTGTGAGGAGACAGGCAGGCAGAGTGTGCAGGACGCTTTGCGATTCAGTTCAGAGAAAGAAACTCTGCTACAAGCCTTCTAAACATTCCCTGAGGAATCATGCAATCTCACAGAACCCAGAAGGAATTAAATACCAAACATCAGATATTTAAGGCTACCTGTCCTCAGTTTTTATAGAAAAAAGAGCTTAATTTTAAGGATTTCCCATACAAGTTCTCTGAATTTCTCTTAAACTGATGACAGGTGAAAAGACTAAACGAGTACTGGTGGTTCCTCCAGCAGGGCAGCACTTCATGGGGGATGCTGGGCAAGGTGGCTGGGGTTTGAGACCTCAGAACCCACCCTGGCAGCAGCCCCAGTCTGAGTCCCCTGCCCTGCACCCCCAGCTGGCAGTGCTGGAGGGGCTGCCTGACCCCAGTTTAGCTCGAAACCAACCCGAGTGAGTACAATTGCCCCCTCCCCCCAACACAATCCTTTATTTCCATGTAATATAAGCCATTTAGACCTTAACTTCTCGTTCTGCATCCAATGTTCCTCCGACCTGTTCTTGCAATAGGGCGTAGGCTCGCTGCAGAGCCTGGTACTCCATCGTCAGCTGCCGGAACCGCAGCTCGGTCTCTTCTTTGGCCATGCCCTGGAATTAAAAACAAAGCTGAGTTGCACCAGTTGCTTTTGTTTAAGCAGTGAAAATCAATAAATGACAAGAGTGCTTCCTCTAAAAAGGGCAAAAATGACTACTTTCAAAATGCAGCTGTGTGCCCTGGGACTGTTCCTCTTTTGTGCCTGAAGCATCCCCTGCATACACTTCAGGAAGATGTAATACAGACAAAAAAAAAAAAAGAAAGAGAATTCCCCCTGCCCTGGAAAGACAAAATCTTGCCATCCATACATAGCAAGGACTGAACAGCCTTTTATTAGTGCACCAGGCAAAGTCATCATGCTTTAAGGTGAAAACACCTCTTCCTTGAAACAACAGAAGGCTGCCGGCGTGGAGAGTAAGCCAAGCCTGACAGCCTCACTCAATTAGTAAAGCACTAATCTAGAGTTACTACTTGTTGAAGTAGTGGCATCAACATGAAAAGAGCCCTTCATCTTCTTCCCTCTCCTCACAACACCCAGCACTGAATGCTTTCATGTCAGGTAGACTGGAATACCTCACTCGACAAGAAATGAAATTACACTGCTGGCTGCACACGCAGGCTTCGTACCATCTGAACAGGGGAGAAGAACAGCAGTACAGGAATGGGAAATAAATAGGGGAGAAGAACAGCAGTACAGGAATGGGAAATAAATAGGGGAGAAGAACATCAGTACAGGAATGGGAAATAAATAGGGGAGAAGAACATCAGTACAGGAATGGGAAATAAATAGAGGAGAAGAACATCAGTACAGGAATGGGAAATAAATAGGGGAGAAGAACATCAGTACAGGAATGGGAAATAAATAGGCTCAGGCACAGAAAAATACACCCAGATTCCCTGCAGTGCAGCACACACCTGGTAACCAGTTGCGTCCACCTTTTGGGATGGAAATAAGTGTTCTTTAGGTGCCCTTCTAACAGCCCTATGTTCAACCCATGAAGCAGGTGAGTGGCAGATGCAAAACTGCAGCCAGCATCCCATGAAAAGGCTGTGAGTCACTAGTAGCAAGTTTTTGTTTCTTGCCAGATTCTCGTTAAAGCCAGGAACAGGCACTGGCTCCGTGGGCTGACACGCGCTCGGCAGGCGGGCGCAGGGAAGCCCCAAGCATCGCTGTGATTCGCATCCCCAGCCTCCCTTGTGTGCTCTGCCTTCAGAGCCTCCAGGAAAGCCACGACCTCAGGCAGGGGGGAGGAGCCTTTGCTCTGCACACTGGGGCTTCCTCTCAGAGCCTCAAACCTCACCGCTCTGTGCTGAGGGCAATATGAGAAATAAAGGACCTGACCCAAACGACACGGGCACAAACCTGTGGTAGGGCTCCGTGTGGACAGGGCTTCCTGGGGTTCTCCAGCTTCCTGGGCTTTTTAGACCTCCAACTTGTACACCCCTTATAAATCTAATAGGTTTAGGATATAATGTTCTTCAGTATAAATTACTGAAGACTCACGATCCAGAGACGTTAGCCAATGTGCACAGTATTACATTTAACATACATTTCCATTTTCTGGTCTGAGGTGACAAAGAAATGAGATAACAGACTGGAATGAAAAATTAGCAGCGAGGTTTCAAAACAACATGACACGTATTTTCAACGGGTACCTCTTCCAAGTCATCTTCAGGAGTGCAAGGGGTTTGATCTGTCCGGTCAGTTTGATAGGAGATAGAGGAACCATCAGACTCCAAGGAAGCTTCTTCATCGTAGCCAAAAAACGTCTCCACAACCGGCTTCTGGCAGAGACAAGGTGTCAGCGAGCACGGCCGGTGCCAGCGGCCGCCCCAGCCCAGCGGTGACAATGGTGACAGTGGCCCCGTGGCCAAACCCTGCTCCTTTGTGGGAGCTTGGGAGGAACCTCACTCCTGGGCTATTGGTAATTCTCACTCCATTGCTTTCTGAGAACTGGTCCAGTTCTTTACACGTGTATCCATAGAAAAAGCTTTTCCACCCCCCGGCCACGCTCCAGGGGCACCTGTCCAGCTGTCTGAGCAGCTGTAGCTGTTGTTGGGTACCCCCGGGGGTGGCCTCAGAGCCCCTGCCCTGGTCTAACGTGTCTCACCCTTCCTGCCTTCAGCGTGAGGCGGGAGCTGGGCATGGAAATGCCTTTGCTGATCTATTGTCGCCACCACCGCGGCCCCCCTGTCGCCACCACGACTGCCACAGGAAGAGTTGGATTTGCAGGAAACGTTCTACTGGGAAATTTGAAAGGAATCACCATGGCAGTGATTTTACAGATTGAGGAAATCCATTTTTTCCACCTAAAGCTGCTTTCTGCTTAAAAGAATGAGGGATAGCGGCGGGAAAGATTCACTGTTAAATGCTTGAAAGCCAAAGATGGCATTTCAAACACAGTTCTAAAGCACTTTTAACTGATGATATACAAAACCATTTCTAGATGTTGGCTTTTCATTTTAGTTCCCAGGGGATAACTTTGGAAGGAGACAAAAGGTAACTCTCCTTCATCTCTGGCTCCCATTTGCAGGACCAGAGGAGGGAGGGAGTTCTCTCACACCCACCAGAATCCATTATTTATAGATTCGTTAGCTGCTGCACCACCCTCATCCTTCATACGCAGAACACAGCTGGTCCTCAGGTCCCTGGCACTGTCCCTCACAACGCCGTTGCCGGGTTAGCATTTGGATTCACACCCTGCCAAGTACTCATGAACTAGCATCTTCCTTCTCCCTGAGCTCTAACCATTGCTCCTTGACACCAGCAATTTTTGCATGGTACTAAACTCCATAGTGAATTATTTACAACCTACACATGTTCTCAGGCAGTGCCATTAGAAGATCATTTCGAGCCTTGTTAACTCACAAAGCCTGCCTCCTCCGAAGGCAGTCGCGTAGCCCCACGTCCCACGGGACGGCCCGGGCTAGAGGCAGCGCGTGCCAACGCTCGCAGTGCGCAAGGCAAAGGGGTCCCCTGCCAGACTTCTGCTGGATGTCCCCATTCTGTCTGCAAACCTCCCTGAACTACGCAAACCACAGCTGAGATGAGGACCTGTTTGCAGACCCTCGAGGAGAACGTTCCCCGTGTGGCTCCATGGTGCTCGGGGCAGCCCAGGAAGCCAGCGCGCCCATCAGGAGGTCACCATACGAGGTGGGGTTTTTTACCTTAGGAATTCTTGTCATTTTTTTCCTTTGCTTCCTGTACCGTAACAGCTTGTCTCGTTCCTGGAAAGGTCAGACACACAGGTTAGCTGCTTTCAGAGAGCTGTTGCTACATTAACCACAGCAGCACTAGCAGTCACCGGGCAACCGGGAAACAGAAATGTCAGCGCTGCCCGCTGCCCCAGAACGAATAACCATGCCTTCACCAGCCAGATGGTAGTTTTACTCCAACATCTTCCAAGTTTGCAACTGCTTTTCATGTTCAGGAAAATCAGAATAGCAAAAGCAAGCTGATGATAACCAACACAACATACAGAATTTTCTGCTCAGTTCTTATAGCACTGAAAAAATACCTTTATTCTGGGTTGGGAATACAGGCAAAGTCCAGGATTGCAGGGAGTAAAATTCTATGGCAAAACCCCTAAACCCTTTCACTGTAACTACCTGATAAAAAGATGTGCTGGCATTATGAGGCACTGATAAGGGGCCACTGCCATCAGCCCAGTGCCACATACCAGTATCAGCAGCAGTGACTGAAGAAAATCAGCCACTCTTTCTTCCTGGCAGAACACGTGTTGCTGCACACGTGCTGATGGGGAACAATGCAGGACACGCTGGATCAGTGCACATCAGTGGCTTGACTTCACCAAATCTTTACCAATAATAACAGAGCAGTGACCTGGGCAAGGACAGTAGCTGAGAACATGCCGGGATGGGTGAGACAAAGCCAGTGGTAATCAGACTCTAAAAAAATATCTGCAATTCCCATGTGGCAGAGCTGTCCTGGAGATGGGGCACACTCATTATCAGGGTGACCACGATGACTTTTGCCCTGAGGTCATCCTAGAGGTGAAAAATAAACATCTTTCCTTTCTCTCCAGAGATCTCTCCACTACCACTGCATTTTTCTCTGGTGAAGAACTGATGCAGCCCTTGGGAGCATCTTTGCTGAGAAACCCCCTGCGTTAGCTCGGCGCATGAGTGGAGATGTGACAATAAATATTACACCCCACAATAAATATTACACCCCACAATAAATATTACACCCCGCACGCTTTCCATGAACAGCATTTCCAAGCACAGAGATGAAGATAACATCATTCTTACCATGACACTCTTCACGTAGCCAGCAGTTTCCAAGGTCTAATGAGAAAGGATGAAATAGTGTCAGAAAGTGTGCAGACAAAGAAAACCAAGCCAAACCCAGAAGGTATTTTCTTGAGGAGCATTTTCTCTTTCCAAAGACTGAGAGCATGTTAACAAAGAAGCGAAACTGCAAACACACCAGGCCAGTGCAGAGCATGCCCTTGGGCACAGCAGTCTGCAGCCCTGAGGCTGCCTCTGCCTGCAGGAGCTCTGCCAGTTTCTCTGCCATCAGCGTAGGTATGTACAGAGTGCAATGCAGCTTGAAAGGAATTTTCTAGGCACTGTACCACAGGTACCTTATATTCACTTCAGTTACTACTACTGATAGGATTCTGACCACATCCCCTGATGCAAGCTCTGCCCATTAGCTCACAGAACCCTGAGCACCCCCATGCTTAGGCTCCCTGTTCTGCCACGGCCTCGGTCGACCTCACGTGAGAGCGGCAGAATTCTATCTTACCTTGGAGAGTTCATCGATGATATTTTGCTGTTCAATAACTTGTAGTCTCAGGAAATCCACTTCTCTTTCTTCCTGGCTGTGGTCAAGGTCATTCAGAGAGCTCGGTCTCCGTATTGTTCCGGCTCTTTGCCTCTAAGAGAAAGGCACCCAGCAGAAGAGGACACGATCAGAGGGCTTTGCCAGAGGGCAGTACACAAGTCTTCCCTTACAGCTAGAGAGGCATCTAATCCAATGGCTGCTCTGGCAGCATTCCTGCTTGCTTTCACTGAGCATTCCATCCCCAGGTGGCCAAGAAAGCCAACAGCATCCCAGCTTGGATCAGCACTAGTGTGGCCAGAAGGACTAGGGCAGGGATCGTCCCCTCTACCTGTCCAGGGCTGTGCCAGGCTGCCCAGGGCAGGGGGGGAGTCCCCGTGACCCCTG